>OY757925.1:27438855-27441355 GCA_963585895.1 Sepioteuthis lessoniana | reverse complement strand
TATATATATATATATATACTTCTGTGTGTGGACGTGTGTATGTGTGTATGTGTTTGGAGGCCCTTGTTTAAGAGTTACCGTTGTGGTAAATAGACACGGTGATGTAGGTTTAAATTCTCGACAAGGCAGTTCGCATTTCACATAGAATACTTAGGAAAGGTTTGAATCCAATTATTTTGCATCCAGCTATGGACAGGAATGGGCTCTTTAACCTTGGTATAGCAACAGGTCGAAGAGAAGGAAAACTCTGTATTCAAATCTGTTAAACACTGCTTAAAACATTGACCTTGACTCGCATCCTGCTCGTGCACCTGGGTTTGGTAACTATATATATATATATATATATATGTGTGTGTGTGTGTGTGTGTTTATAATCGCCAACCCCACTGTACTGAATTAAGATGGTTGCCTGAGAATGCATCTCTTTCTCTGTCCGCTGGGGCATCGTATGAAGAATTGTCGACTCACCCAGCAGACCCACCCTTGAATGCGCTTCAAGCGTACCCTGAAACGCATAGGCATCGATCCAGACAGCTAGGAATTGACTGCAACTTGCCAAAGTGGCCAATTCCACAACATTTGAGGTAGTCACGCGGGACATGAAAAAATACAACCAGCAGTTAAATTGGTTTGGTTTGATTGGGTTTTATGGCATATCAACCATTTTTTGGTAATTGAATGCCAAATCCTGCCCTACTGTTTACCTGTAGCTGGAGGGAGGATTGTTGGATTCCTACTTTTCCCAAGAGTATTAGCACTATGTGAAATACAAACAGTCTCATCTAGGATTCGAAATCGTATCCCACATACACATACACATATATGGGTATGTGAGAGAATTTGCGTGTATTGATAATGCAGTTTGCTATATTTATAAATAAAAAGTTCGGTGATAAGGCATATATAAACCAATGTTAGGATGGCGTACACATAGAGTCAACAGCACTTGGTGACTGTCAGTTTCTCGCCTGTCACCTAAAGAGAATTGATTGATTGATTTTAATGTTTATTTATACCTAAAGGTTTGGGACTTATATACATTGTACATTCGTGTAGATCTTAAAGAGTATTTTGCACATGTTAATATATCAGGTATTTTTTATCGAATAGAATTAGATTGGAATTCTGTTTATTACGTGTTCGTATGTAATATAAATAATTAGCACACAAATGTAGGATTTCAAATAACTAATGATATTTATCCTTAGTAAAATACTAAACTGTTCGATTTGATCCATACTTGAAACCTTATCAGTTACTACCCATAGCTGGAGAGAGGATAGTAGGATTCATACCTTTCTCAAGGGTAATAACGCGATGAGAAATGCAAAAAGCTTCGTCCAAGATTTGAACTCGGATCGCCGTGTCCATTTCCACTGACGTACCACATATGGTATACCACGAGTGCCAAAACAATCCTGTTTATATAATACTGATAGTACGAATATTATGATATACTAAGAGGAACTAAAATTCCAACCTTCTATATATGATTTATCACTTAGAACCCTGAAAAAAAACATGAAATGTAAAAATTAAAAAAAAAACATGAAATGTAAAAAAAACATGATATGTAAAAAGTTGTAATATGTTATTCTGATTGCCTGAGTAACAGAGATGTAGAAATAGGGATTTACCTGGTTGGAATTCGTGCTGCCCAGATAGATGTACTCCTGTAGCGACACAAATACCGGCCGAAAGTGTTGGGCTACAGCCGATTGGTTGTATGATTATTTGGCAACATTCGTGTAGAAATAGAAATTCATCGGACGGAACTCAAGCCATCTGGATGAATCCACTTCTACGCAGCGGCACAAATACTGACCATCTGTATTGCAGGTCCACAAGTTCCTAAATTAAGGGCGTGTCGACAGTACTTAGATCGCATACCCGTACCGTACTTTGGCCGAACTCAACAACATCCTTCTAGGTGATGCAAATTTATTTCTTGTCAGTATATTTGTGTGAGTGATAATCTATCTAGTTTCCTTTATATACTCAGACAATCTGGGCTACCAACAAGTTGTTGGTTGGTTGGTTGGTTGGTTTGTTGGTTGGTTGGTTGGTTGGTTGGTTGGACGGTTTTATGGTATATCAAAACTTATAAGTAATTCAAAGCCTAATCCTGCTTATTAGTAAATATATTATGTATGGCTTGTAAAGGAATAGTTTGTAGGTAATCTTTTTAAACAAGACAGAGCTCATTTGTTAGCACATAGTCAAATGGTTTCAAGTATTCCTATTGAACACTAATAATTCTATTGAATATTGATCATTTGTTTGGAAACAGTTAAATTGTTTCAAATATAGTAAATGATTTGATAGTTTTATTTGACCCACAGATGAGACATTAACAGTTACAACCACCCAGGGTCAGAGTGGACCTGGGAGTAATAGCAATGAAGGTGTACTCCACATTCACCAAAGCTCGCGCACTGGAGCTTCACCATCATATAGTTTTGTATCATATCCAGGATACTCGTTCGGAATGGTCTTACAA
>OY757925.1:27341355-27433855 GCA_963585895.1 Sepioteuthis lessoniana | reverse complement strand
TGCTACTACTCCGAGCTAGAGTTGATCTGGGAGCGATAGCAATAAACGGGTACTCCGCATTCCCCAAAGCTTCACCATCAGAATGTTTAGTGCCATTTCCAAGACACTCTTTGGAGGAGTCTTACGCTTCTGCAGAGATGTAGTCGGTGTATTTTGCAGCCCCAAGATAGATAGATAGATTTGGTATATGATGATACCACCTTATACCTACTTCAAGGAATAAACTATCATTTTTAGACAGCAAAAATACTCCTTTTTCACCTTACATACCATCGTAATATTAAATTTAGATACATGTTAATAACCAATCTTCTATCTTAAGATCGTCACTACATGAAAGAGAGGGATTTAAAAACTCATTTCAAAAAAGAAAACTTCAAAACATTTGGACTCGGTTAGATTGAATGAAGTAGTAGAAATTTGTGTAGGCTTTGGTAATAAATAGTACCAGATAATGTGGATATTGTTTGTATAACGTTTTCCCGAATATAATAAAATCCTGGCGTATTTTGTTGAGACAAAAAATAATGAAAAAATAGTAAGAGTGTATATGAGCATTATGGATGTGCACTTGGTGTAACGGTTATAATCAGAGCAAATGGAATCCATCTGTTTGCTTGCAATCTATTGCTAATTAAGACAGATTGGGTTCTTTAGCCTTGGTTAGGCGACTGGTCTAGGAGAAAGAAAACTATGATATGATATTAGCTTTACTCCGCTTCAGTAACGACATTGTTTCATATCGTGTTCTTAACAGATGATTTCATGCTCATTCCTTCTTTAAGAAAGATTTATCTATGTATTGTATAATCAAATCCCATTTGTTTGCACAGTTTCCAGATGATCGCCGTTCCTGACCAGAAATGCTTATTTTTGTAATTTTTCTAAGGTCTCGTTATGCAAGGGAAGGCTCAGTCAGTTTGCAAGTGCAAAATCTAAATTAAAAAAAGATTTTAAATGAAAAATCAAATCAAAGACTTTTAGGTAAGAGAATTAAAAAAAACTGTTGGCACCGTTGACTTTTGGAGTTTTGGAGTAAATTTTTATCATAATTGCGAGCAGGATATATTAGTTCCAGTCGAAAAACTCCCGACTAAAACATCACCCAATGTGACCGGTGAATTTAGGCTCGAATCTGCGTTCTTCATTAGTAATAAAAGTTTCTCTCATTAAAATTATATTAAAATGGCTGACAAAATTGAAGTGCGACGTTTTGGTTATTAATGTTGTTCGTCTGTAATGGCGGGAAATGAGGAAAAGAGGAAAACAAGGAAGAGCAGAAAGTGTCAGCAGAAAGGAAACATTTGGAAGGAAGGAAGTTAGTGGAAAAGGAAGAAAGAAAAAAAGAAAGAAAAGATAGAAGAAACAAAGAAACAAAGAAAGACAAAATGTTAAAAACGACTTTGCTTATTGATGAAAAGAAAGAAAGGAAGGAAGGAAGGAAAAAAGAAAGAAAGAAAGGAAGAAAGAAAGAAAGAAAGTGAATACAAAGAAAGAAAGAAAGAAGCTTGGGAAAAAAAAAGAAATTCCGCTGGAGAAAAAAAGAAAGGAACATCTTAATTTTCGCGAAAAATACGGAAAAAAGCGAACAAAAATGAAAACTAATTTTTTTTTCACAACTGATTTAAGTTTTTTCTTTCTTTTTTTTTTTTTTAGTTAAATATTTTTCAAGGCATCTATAACGTTAGGAACATTATTTCTTTTATATTTACAAGCAGCTCTCCGCAGAGTAAAGTCCTATTTGTGTAGGAGCTCTGCAACCACAACTCTAAGCATTGAATATATCTATATATTAAGTCATTCCGAAAGTAATGTCCAATTTTAGAAAAAAATCTTTTGTTATTGAATTAATGAATATAAACACCGTTTTAATTTGTCGAAATTCAATCCGTAAACCTCTAAGCATTTCTTCTGTCAATTAATCAATTTATGTCAGTACGACCAAAACTCTAAAAGCTCTGATACCAAGAAATCTTTAAATAGTTTCTACTTCTCCTTTGGAACAGAACATTTTTTTGGCGCAAAAAGTATCAAGATGCTTTACAAAGTTGTAGTCGGTGGGTTGGAGATCAGGAGAATATGGTGAATGGGGCAAAGTCTTATAGCCCCAGTCAGAGGGCTTCTGCAGTGCCATCTTGGCAATATGTGGCCGCGCATTGTCACGAAACAAAATAATGACCAAATTTGAAAGGTAAGCGCATCGCTGCTTTTTTCATATTCATGATTTGGGGCATATAACATTCAAAATCTAATTCTCAAAGAAGTGATTAAAAATTAACAAAGAGGACACTTAGATAATTAGAAATGTGATTTATTTTTATACAGCCACTTGTAATATATATTAGCGCAGTATATTGCTGCTCCTGTGAAAATAAAGATTAAAAACAAAAAACAAAAAACGAAAATATCGACAAATACTTGGATCTTGACAGAGAGCTGAAAAAGCTGAGGAATATGATGATACAAATTATAGATGTTAATCTTTGAACAGTCCCTAAGGAGATGGAAAAGAGACTGGGGGGAACTGGAGACCAGAGGAAGAATAGAACACTGTTAAACTCGACTACAATACTTAAAAAGAATCCTGGTGATCTGAGAAGACTTACTGTCATTGGAACTTCAGTTAAAAACTACCAGTTAAAACTGGTGGGCAAAGCTTGTAATAATAATTACAGTAATAACGACCCTCAAAGGCTTGGTAAGAGGGCTGAAAGAGTCGAAAATCGGACAAGCTGAGACCATCCAAAGTACAGCCTTGTTAAGATCAGCAAGAATACTGAGAAGAGTCCTGAACAGTTGAGGAGATTTGTTGTCACTTAGACTCCCGTGAAAGACCATCAACCAACGCTGCAGAGAAAAACTCATAAGGAATAATAATAATAATAATAATAATAATAATAACGAGAACTAAAAAAAGCAATAGGATATGAAGATGACGGTGATACTAATTGTAATTGGTGCATTAGGAACAATACCCAAAGGCTTGGAAAAGAGACTGGGAGATTTAGAAATCAGAGGACGAGCAGCGGTCATCCAGACAACAATATTATTAAGATTAGCCAGAATACTGAGAAGATTCCTGGAGATAAAGGGAGACTTACTATCCCTCAGATTCCTGTAAAAGATCACCTGCTAACTCTGATGCGAAAAAGTCGCCAGGAATAATAATAATAATGATAGATAAGACTCAACAAAATAGCAAATGCAGGCTATGTGGTGACAAAGATGAAACCATCAATCATATAATAAGCGAATGCATCAAATTAGCACAGAGGGAGTATAAGGCGAGACACGACTGGGTCGGTAAGGTGATTCACTGGGAAATGTGTAAGAAATCTAAATTCGACCATACTAACAAACTGTCCTAGAAAATGCCACGCATAAACTCCTATGGGACTTTAACATACAAACGGATCACCCAATCCCGGCCAGAAGACCAGACTTAATGATAATCAACAAAAAAAAAAAAGATAACTTGCAAAATAGTCGACTTTGCTGTCCCGGTTGATTACAGAATAAAACTGAAAGAATGTGAAAAGAAAGATAAGTACCTCGACCTTGCTAGGGAATTGAAAAAACTGTGGAAAATGCAGGTGACATTTATACCAATTGTAATTGGTGCGTTTGGAACAGTAACTAAAGGATTGCTAAAGGGACAAGAGGACTCGGAAGTTGGCGGACGAGTGGAGACCATCCAAACGACAGCATCGTTGAGAATGGCTAGAATACTAAGAAGAGTCCAGGAGACTTGAGGAGACTTGCTGTCACCCAGACTCCAGTGAAAAACCATCGGCTAACTCTGATGTGAAAAGCTCTAATGAGTGAATAATAATAATAATAATAATAATAATAATAATAATAGGAAAATAAGACAGAAATTTTCCGAGATTTTGAGATACAAACGTTTCACCAATCCAGACCAAAAATACAGGGCGACTTTTAATTTACTAGCAAAGACGTTGGCAACTTTTGTATCTTCCTGATCCACCAGATAAACAAGTGAATATCAAAAGAAAGCGAAAAAGTGGATAACTACCTGGACTTTACCGGAGAGATTAATAAATTTTGAAACATAGTTGGAACCCTTGGAACAACCAAAATGAAAACTGGGAAAGAGATTGGAGGAAATGTTGATCAGAAGAAATAATACGGACAGTCCAGACCACAACTACATTAAGATCAGCTCTAATACTTAGATGAATCCAGAGGAGTCTGGCTGTCACTCAGACTTCAACGAAAAAGCACCTGTTAAAAACAGTGCGAAAATCTTGCAATAATAATTATGGTAATAACAATGTACAAACCAGAATCCATCCGACAAATAAGACGCATAAAATTCTCGGGGATTTTGAGATACAAACAGATTGTCTAATTCCGGTCAGAAGACCAGACTGAGTACTAATTAACAACAGCAAAAAAGAAAACCTGTCATCTACTGGAATTTGCAGCGTACCAAAATGAAAGAAAGTAAAAAGATAGACAAATATTTGGACCTTGCCATAGAACTTTAAAAAACGGCGGAATATGTGGATGACAGTGATAACAATTGGAATTAGAGCACTGGGAACGGTCCCCAATGGCTTGGAAATTGCATCGGAATTGTAGGATATCGGAGGAAAAATCGAGACCATCCAAACTATTCAAAGCATTGTTGAGATTTGCCTGAATACTGAGAAGAGTCCTGGAGACCTGAAGAGACTGGTTGTCACTTACAATCCAGTGAAAGATCACGAACTAATGCAAAGAGTAAAATGATTATAATTGTAATAATTTCTCTGGGACTTCAATTTACAAATAGATCTGTCAATCCTGGCTGGAAAGCCAGACTCCAGAAGAAAAGAACTTTGTCATCTAGTAGATCTTGCCGTGCTAGCGGGCAACACAGTATACATAAAAGAAAGCGAAAAGATAGACAAATACCTGATCTTGCAAGCAAGATGAAAAATCTAGAACAAGACATTGGTAATGATAACAATTGTAGTTGATGCGCTTGGAACGGCCTCCAAAGGCCTGGAAAAGAGACTGAGGGAACTGGAGATCAGCGGAAGAATCGAAACCATTTAGATTACTTCACTGCTAAAATCATTTGGAATACTTAGAACAGTCATGTAGACTCTCTGTCATTCGGACTTCAGTGAAAATACTATCAGTTAAAACTGGTGTAAAAAAGGCTAGCAAGATGTGTAATAATAATAATAATAATAAGAGAGATCGGCTAGAATACTGAGAAGTGTCCTGTACACCTGAAAAGGCTTGCAGTGTTTCAGTCTCCAGTAAAAAAAAACACCAGCTAACGCTGGTCTGAAAAACTCACAGGAAATAATAATAATAATAATAATAATACTCGATCAGAAGACAAGACCTGGTTATAATTAACAAGAAAAAGTGGATTTTGCAGTCCCGGCGAACCACTGAGCAAAAATCAAAGAAAACGAAAAGAAATGCAAGTACTTCTTAGACTATGGCAGAGAACTAAAAAAAAGCTATGGAACATGAAAGTGACGGTGATACCAATTAGAATTGGAAAGGAGGCTGGAAGAGTTGGAAATCGGAGGACGAACAGAGACTATCCAAAATACTGCATACAGATCGGCTTGAATACTGAGAAGAGTCCTGGAGACTTGAGGAGACTCAGACTCCAGTGAAAGACCATCAGCTTACGCTGATGAGAAAAACCTGTTAGGATTAATAATAATAATAATAATAACAATTACGGATCACCGAATCCCGGCCAGAGGACCAGGCCTAGTGTTAATCAACAAGAAAACAAAGAATTAGGCATCTAATGAATTTTTCCGTTATGGCGGATCACAGATTGAAAATAGAAAAAGTAAAAAGAAAGACAAATACTTGGACCTGATTAGAAAACTGAAAAACAATTGTGGAACGTGAAAAGGGCGGTGATAATAATGGAATTTGTGGCGCTTGGAACGATTCCAAAAGGCTAAAAAAATACTGGAGGAAATGAGAATCAGAGAAAGAATCGAGAGCATTCTGACTACAGCATTGTTAAGATCACCCAGAATACTCAGCAGAGTCCTGGAAACCAGAAGAGACTTGCTATCACTCAGATCCCTATGAGAGACCACCAGTTAAAACTGGTGTGAAAAACTCGCAATAATAATAAAAATAATAATAAATCGAGATTGTGAGGACGATGACCGTAGTTTGGGATAAAATCGGATTAGCAATTGTTTGTATCTAAAACGGATAAGTTGACCCATGGCAAATAGGAAACAAGTCAGAAGAAAAGAACACCGAACACAAATTAGCCCGTTTGGCTAAATTTGTTCCTCCTCTGTCCACTCGGGACGATTACTCAACGAGTCGAGGAAACAGAAATGATGAGGGCCGTTCTTTTTGGTCGGAATGAGATCAATTTTTTTCAGTTATGGCGTAGAATCGGAACATACGTGGGGTCGGGGTAGGGGAAGCAAAAAAAGTACAATCCACCAAGAGAATAAAAGAAAAAAAGAGAAAGAGAGTGATAGACAAATGGGAAAACCAAAGAAAGACATATCGCACGAAATGAAATGTCTAATATAAATCGCCTGACCAAATAGTTAAATGGTTGTTAGTAAGCAGAGTTCGGTGGTAGGGGTTGTGACCTGTCAGGTTTGAAAGATTTCTTTTCTGTTGTAGATTAGCTTCCCTTTGGCGCATGCGCGTATACAGTCTCTATTTTGCCCAGCTCGGACACATTATATATATATATATATATGTGTGTGTGTGTGTGTGTGTGTGTGTGTGTGTGTGTGTGTGTGTGTGTCAGAGAGAGAGAGAGAGAGTACAAAGGAGAAGATACATAATTATTGCATATATCTATATGTTTTTTATATGTAGTATATATACATATATACACATATAAAGTATATATATTTCATATATATATATATATATATATATGATAAGTCGGTGAATAAAGTGCCATTTATCTTTGTATATATATATATATATATACACACACTCCCATACACATACACATACAGGCATACGTATATATATATATATATATATATATATATATATATATATATATATATATATATATATATATCAGTGTATCACAGTGATATAGACAGAATGGGTTAATTATATATGCATGTACCTTTTTTCTATCAAATTACACATATGCGAAAAACTCTCTATATATATGTATATATATTTATACATGTGTGTGTGTGTGTGTGTGTGTGTGTGTGTGTGTGTGTTTATGTATGTGTATGTGAGTGTATGTGTGTATGTGTCTGTGTATGTGTATGTGTATGTGTTGGTCGAGAAAGTTATATGCATATATAATTAAGTCTTTCTCCGTATATCACTCACGATAGATAGATATGAACATACTGAAATGGATAGAAGTGAACAGATAAATCATTATATATATATATATATATATATATATATATATATATATATATATATATATATATATATATATAAACGAGGGTCATTCAATAAATAAGAGTTTTCTTTTTAAAAAAAACAATTAATTTTTGTTTTCAGAATTTCTTTCCATGAATGTAAACTCTGCATTATTTGGAATTGGTTTATTGCAAACATTATTTTAATCTCGCCAAAATATTTCTTTCGAGGCTATTCTACGTACTAACAGATGTCTATTATCAAATATTTGGTGGCTAAGAAGAGCAGACCATGTGAAACCTTGTAAAAAATGGTCATTATTATCAAAAAGCGACCCATTGTCTAATGGGTAGAGTGTTGCCAGGGGTCCGGCAGGCCGGAGTTCAATCCCAGGTCGAGTTATACTAAAGACTCAAAAAATGGTACTTGTTGCTGCCCTGCTTAACACTCAGCATTATAAGGATAAAGTGGAGTAATCCAGGGAATGGAGTAGCGACCTCCCCTACACCTCGGTGTAGTAGCTATAGAATAGGAAGCCTTTGGATCACCCTCGTCTAAGGTCGCCAACTTTACTTTTTTATTATTATCAAAAAGAAATAGTTGAATAGTGTAATTTAAAGGACAAATTGCGAAGCATGTTTTAATAAAAAAGAAAAAAAAGTATGTTTTAATAATAAAAAAAAAACTTGTTTACGAATGGGCTGAACATGTGTTTGCTACTATGAGCCTGAGTCGAAAAGACAGTCCATGGAGTAAAAACAATCTGACTCTCTGGTAAAAAAAAGCTCCGGTTGCAGTGATGATTAAATAAGGTTATGCTGACTGTAATATGGGATATGAAAGGACTCATAACTATTGAACTCATTGAAAAATGGGCAGCATTAAACTTTCAATTGTGCAACTCGTTAAGTAATCGAATGATAATTCAACTTTTGTTGAGTTATTAAAGTCAGTCTTTTTATGCAAGCAATTATAAAGTTAAAAACATTTAATTATCATCTGTAAACAATTAAAACTATTTACTATTCTTAATACTAATAAGTTGCACACACATTCAAGGGTTCAAGTATTTCTATCAAATACCAATAATTTGTACAAAATTATGTTTTTAAATAACTATTCCTTTTTGATGATAAAGTAAGTAAAGTTGGCGACCGTAATCGAGGGCGCCCCGAAGGTTCCATTTTCAATAGCTACTACACCGAGGATGCTACTCTTTTTCCTGGATTGCTCCACTTTACTTTTGATACGAACCTTATAATGCCAAGCCAGTAGGCATCAGCTATCATTTTTTTGAGTCTTTGTTATGACTTGACCTGGGATTGAACCTAGGTTTTCCGGGACATTGGCGAACACTTTACTCACTAGGTCAATGAACCGGTATATAATGACCACTTTTTACAATGTTTCAAGTATTCCTATCAAATACCAAAAATTTGTACGAAATTATGTTTACAGATAACTATTCCTGTTAGTGTCTGAGTATAATGACCACTTTTTACAAGGTTTCAAGTATTCTTATCTAATACAAATAATTTTTCAAAATGATCTATTTGACTTATTAAGGGGTCAGCGGGGACCTGGTAGCAATAGCAACTCCACTCTCTACAGAGATCTAGAACTGGTACTTCACCACTAAATGTAGTTTAGTGTCATATACAGGACGACCCTTTTTAGGGGGCCTTGCATTTCCTCATGGAATACAGTCAGTAAAATCAAAACCCCACAGATTGAGTGTTAGGTATGTATACGTGTACGTGTCTGTGTAAGGCTTTTTGTGCCCTTGCATGTATGTACGTATGTACCCATTCGTGAATGTATGTATGTATATGCTATGTGTGTAGATGTTTATGCTATATATGTATATGTATATACATGTATGTGCTATGTATGTATATGCTCTTTATGTATATACATGTATATATATATTATATATATATGTGTGTGTGTGTGTGAGTTCGTATGCTTATGGTATTTTTTTATATGCATGTATATGCCCTGGATATGCATGTATGTTTATGTATGTGTATGAATGCATATGCAATTTATTGATGAAGAAAATAGAAAAACAAAGTAATCCAAACGGGATTAATTTATCATGATGCAAAGTCAACATTAAAACGTTTCGGTTTTGATAAATCCTCATCAGGACTATAAGATAGTGAAAAATGTTGCATGAACAACGTCGGCTGTTATATCAAAAAAAAAAAATATATATATATATATGTGTGTGTGTGTGTGTGTGTGTGTGTGTGTGTGTGTGTGTGTGTGTGTGTGTGTGTGTGTGTGCTATGTATGTATATTTATGCATGTGCATTTATGTATATTTATCAGTATGTATGTATGTATGTATGTATGTATCGATTCATGAATGTATATATGTAAATGCTATGTATTAATATATATGTATATTTATGCATATGCTATATATATATATATATATATATATATATATATATATATATATATATATATATATATATATATATATATATAAACATATGTATCTATGGATAGGATAAATCAATGCATGTGTTTATGTTTGTATATATGTGTGTATATGTATATGCATATGAAAGAATTAATGTATATATCTATGTATATATGTCTATGTATGAATGTGTTTATATATGTCTACCTAAACAATGTCTATATAAACATCCATGAATGTACGTATATATGAATAAATATATGTAAGTATGACGATATTCATGTATGTATGTATGTAATATATGTATGAATATACATATCCATATATATATTTATGCATACAGTGAAAGAAGTATACCTATTGTAGAACAATTAATTTGTACTCCAGTGATCTTTAAGATAGATAGATAGATATATATATAGAGAGAGAGAGAGACAGAGAGAGACAGAGAGAGAGAGAGAGATATTGTAGCTCTTAGTGTCTGAGTATAATTATCTATCTTCTTTAATAGTCATAGAAATACACCCACATACATGCTCACACACACACACATACACACACACACACATACATATATATGTATATATATATACATGGAGAGAGAGACAGACAAAGAGAGGATTTATATAAATATATATATATATTTATATATATATATATATTTATATATATATACATTTACCAATTTCTATATCGATTTCAATAAATACACATGTCGATAGATAGATAGATAGTTAGATAGATGGATAGATAGAGAATAGTTAGATATGCATAAATGGATATTCTCTTTATATAGAGAGTATCAAGGGTACATATACATATAAACGCACACACTGAAACACACATTTCCCTTAGTATACATATAAATGTGTGTGTGTGTGTGTGTGTGTGTGTGTGTGTGTGTGTGTGTGTGTGTGTGTGAGCAGTTACATCAATTATATATATACATTCATGCTCACACACACACACACACACATATATATATATCCAACGACGGTTGGATAAAGAGGTAATCCCTCCAGTTGTGGGAAGACTGCAGGATGATGGACGTTTCTTTTTCCCTCGCGAGAGATTATAGCAACACAAGAAATTAGATCAAGAGCGAAAGAGAGAGTGCTGTGGTGTGCAACAGAGTGAGGAATAATTAGTGAAAGAGAGAGAGGGTGTGTGTGTGAGAGAGAAAGACATACAAATGAGAGGGTAGGTAATAGAGCTAGAAGGCGAAGTCGAGGGAAAGTCGGAGACCTCAAACGGCCTCATCTTCTTCATGTTTATCATAATTCCAAATTACAACTCTTTGCTTACATATCCCCTTGTCCGTACCCCCCATCCCCGCGCAGAAACAGAAACCCAGTCCCATCCCCACTGCCCTCTCTCCGTATGATGCTGCTTCTCATATCGAAAAATGGATGATGGATACTGATTTAAAAGGATCAGAAAGTACCTCGCATCTGATCTCAGTTGAAGATTTGCTTGTTTTATTTTTTTTGGTGGGGGGATCATTTTTTTTTTATTATTATCATTCTTTCCCATTTTGCTTTTTTTTTGTTTTGTTTTTCTCTTTTCATTTTTTTTTTTTTTTTTTTGCTTTGTATTTTACTTGTTAGATTTTCGACATCAAAGACTTCTTAAATGAATCAGGCCGCTCAGTATTTTATTCTTAAAATACCATCAAGGTGACCCAACCTAATCCAGGATCTCCCAAATCACCCTCACCCCATACTCTGACTTCATCGACAACACAAGTCTTTCAACGCACATATACGCAACCCCTCCACTACGCGCGTGATACAAGTCAATTTTTAAGCGGAGCACAGCTGGTTTGAATTCAGAATTTTCCTTCTCTTTGACTCGTTACCATAACAAAGCTACAGAACCCAGTCTGTCCGACTATTTGCCCATATCTGGAGTGGGGAAGAAGAGATGCCTTCATGTCTTTCCAAAGAGGTAAACGCAAACAGCTTCGTCCAGAATTTGAACTCGTGTCGCCAGGTCCATTTCCTTAGACAATAACCCACAAACTAGCCTCTTCAGGTTAACAAGCCTGACTAGCAGTCCATTGCAAGGGAAGCTGAATCTCACTGGGTGCCCCATTCTTTTCACCTTGTGCTAAATTCAGCAAAGCTTAGTAAATAGCCACAAAATACGTAGTGCCTTCGATACTTTTCCAGACTTTTTTAATACAGGCATTTAAAAGTGTTGTAGACTCTTGAAAATTCAGTATATTATTGCTATACATCTTATGAGATGACTGACCAATTTTTATGATTTCAGGTTCAAATGAATAGCAACAGCAGCAATTGGAATACAACCTGATTTCACAGCTGGTGAATTTCAAAAATGCAATCTGGACGTGAGGAAGAACGATATGCAATAAAATTCTGTTTTAAACTTGGAAAAAATGCCATGCGATGAAAGCTGGATCTACTGCTATGACCCAGAGACAAGAGACAGAGTTCCCAGTGGAAGCATGCTGGCTCTCCCAGACCTAAGAAGGTCAGACAGAGCAAATCCACCCACAAACTTTTGATGATCCCTTTTTTTGACAGCACTGGCATGATCTATATACACTGGGTTCCCACTGGACAGGCAGTCAACAAGGAATACTATGTTGAGGTTTTAAGGGAGTTCAGAGAGAGATTCCGTCGGAAGAGGCCAGCACTCTTTAAATCTAGTTAGTGGCATTTCCACCAGGACAATGCACCAGTCCACAACTCCATCCTTGTCACAGACTATTTGACCAAGATGGGCATCAAGACAGTTCCTCAGCTTCCCGATAGACCAGACCTTGCTCCCGGTGACTTTTGGTTATTGCCTAAGCTCAGAGGCTGTCGTTATGAGACAATTGATGAGATGAAAGAGGCTGTGACGAAGGTCATTGACACGCTCACACAAGAGGACTTCCATGGGGCCTTCCCGAAGTTGTTGGAACGGTACAACAACTTATTTAATGATCCTCGTAACTACAAACTGAGGTATTCTATAAAAAATTTCTGGCCTGGCTACCAAGCCAAGTAATTCCCCTTAATAGCGTCTTTCAGAACAACGTAAATTCCTTAGTTGTGTCATTCTTCTTTCCAAGTTACGTGCGACTGGTTATACTCGGTTACGAGGTGCCAGTAGATAATGCTGGGCATACTGAGCAGATGATAGGAACCCCAAAATTTTAGGGGCCCTATACTTCCATATTGTTTATGAGTGATCTACTGGCAGAATGGTAGACTCCCTAGAAAGTCTCTGGCAATCTTTCGTTGCAGCCTGCATATTTTCGCCTGTTAAATGACTCAACCCCACGTTGTGTAGATACTTTTAAGAAAAGATAATTCAATCGCTGGTTTTGATCGAAACCCTACAAGTCACTTATTAGCTCCCCAAGGAAAAAAAGAAACAAAAACGAATTTTGAGAATATACTTGTTGTTTCTTGATTTTCGCCTTGAGTCCTTCTCCGCCGTGAGCAGGGGTGTGACACTTCATAATTTGAATTTAAGTGTCCATCCCTCACTATCAAAGACGAGATGAGGTCGACCCTGTTTGGCTTGACCCAGTTCTGCAGCACAATCGCCATTGCCCGGGCAAACATTCATCTATCTACTCATTACTCCCTTAAATATATCAGGTTTGGGTTTTCGAGAAAGAAAAACATTTTTCCCGGGCAAACCACTCAACTAAAGAACTTTAAAAAACGATAGCCGTATCAAGTGACCTCTAACCGTACTATCCCCGAAAATTTGAGTTTGTAATAGATATTTAAAAATTAACCCTTTCATCCTTCTCTTTCTATTTTACAAGCTATTAATTGCTTGACCTCCTTAACTTCTTTTAACTATTATTTGGATAAGACTATGCACACACATTCATGTACATTCATGCATATACGTTACCGATGCCCACAGATAAGTTCATTCTAACACGCATATACACACATATATGCTATATACGTATATTTTATTGTTGGCGCATGTTGTATAACGGTTATCATCACAAAAAATGGACACGGCGACCTGAGTTCAAATTCTGACCGAGGCTATTTGCATTGCACACCTTGGTAAAGGTATTAATCCAACTATTCTCCCTCTAGCTATGAGGAAATAGTATGACAGACTGACAGAAGGAAAACTCTGAATTTAAACCTGTGAAACTCTATTTAAAAATTGACCTTATGTCACATGCTGTGTCGGGGAGGGGGTGAGGTATATATATATATATATATATATATATATATATATATATATATATATATTCATATAGACATATTCAATGCATTATGGTGTACCTAAATATGTACACCCTGCAGCAGAAGGGCTTAAAGTGTTACAAGGCGTTAAATTCAAATCCTTTTTCTTGAGTTTTATTACATTTCCTTTTCCCGGCAAATATACTTAGCCCTGTATATCATCATCGTCTGAAGGTTTTAATAATTAATTATCATTAATATGTTGAAAAGTTTCTGCATGACTTATGAATATCTTGTTCAAAGGAGGGGTCCCCGTGGTGTAATGGCTGAACAACGACCTCGAAATAAATTAGTTCGAACCCTAGTTGCGCTATTATATTCACTTTCGGACTAATTGTCATGGGAAAGGTATTAAACTTTATTATCCCACAGCTATAGGATAAATAGTATCATAGCTCTTCTCCTACAAGGATAGCTTTAGCATTATATAACCCACGAAGGTTGATATACCAATAAACAAAGAAACCAAACCTTCCAATGGAAAATTATTGTTCAAATATCTATGTTTACTCAACCTTGTTTCACATCTATTCATTTATGATTAAACATTGATTTTATTGAAATACAAAACAGAGTATTTCGGTATAATTTTTTAGACAGCACATTGCTTTACCGAAAGCTGATTGTTCGATTGATTTTAATGGTTATCGTCTTAAAAAGTGGACACGGTGACCCAAGTTCAAAACCTGGATGAGACTGTTTTCTATTTAGGAAAAGTATTAATACGACTATGAACTCTCCAGCAATAGATAAATAGTAGGATAGACAGGCTTTTAACCTTAGCATGGCACCCGTTCTGGAGAAGGAAAACTCTGAATTAAAATGTGTTTAACTCTGCTTAAAATTGACCTTGTGTCACATCCTGCTCGTATGGAGGGGTTGGTAAATACATATATACACGTACATACTGACATGCAAGAACTTCTTGAATTGCGTTACTTATATAGTTGCAATTATATGATATCAATTCTGCCGATCTAATCCAAATAATTTGCACATAGTCACATGTTTTCAAGTATTTCATTCTAATACTAATAATTATTCGGTTTCAATTAATCATTTCTATTTAATCAGCTATTTGCAAGTTGTTATATGTTTTCAATTAATTAATAATAATCCAAATAAACAATTATAACTTTAAGTCATTCTTCTTTGAATAATTTGCACTGTTATATGACATCAAGCAATCCTGGAATCATTTTTAAAGAGCATTTTTTGAACTGTAATATCCATTACATCTCTTTTGGGTACAATTGATATATTTCAAGCCCCATTGACGCAAATACATTTTCAGTATGAGAATGGCGTATGTATGTGCATTTATAATATGCATGTGTTTAATGTGTACATGTGCATTTTGTGTATTTAGTGCACGTTTATTGCACGTATTGGTGTTTAGTCTGTATATACGAGTTTAACTATGACAACAAAGAAGGTAAAGTTGTTTACATGCCTTAGTCTGGCACAAGGCCAGATATGTTGGGAATCTAATGAGAAGTGAACTAAGAATGGTCTGCAAGCTGGGCTCGTTAATATACAAAATTCCCAGAGTTATTTACAATAATAAACTTAATTTGGCAAAATGCAAAAAATAGAGAGCATCCAATGAGAACCGAACTTACAATGCTCTGCTTGTTAATCATTACACAACGCTAGGTGACTAAAATCGTTTACTAATGTAAACTTAGTTGAACAAGCCAGAAATACCGGGTACCCACTGAGAATCGAACCCACCACCAACCACAGTGGTCTACTAACCTAGCTCGTTAACCATTACAATATACAAGGCGTTCATGTTTATTTATCTGTAACAGACATCAAATACTTATCACCTTAAGTAACAAAATAAAAGACAAAGAAAACCGTCACTTTTTTTTTTAAAGAAACGAACAAAAAAAAAAAAATGTTGACGAAAACATAATGAGCGTCGAAGCAAAGTGACGCTTTCTTATAAACCAGAAGAACGACAGAGGAAAAAAATTAGAAATAAGAAATAGAAAAAATAAATACATTAAATTAAAAAATATATAATAAAAAAAGAACAGTTGGGAAGAAAAAGCTGAGGTTATATTTACAGAACTGTATTATTAATTACTGCCAAGTAGTGTCTAGAAAGTGACACTTGCCGACTTAGTTCAGTATCTTGAGCATTAGACGGCCGGACGAGAGACGTAGGGTCCCAATCCCACGTGCTTCGTACACAAAGTCTGTCTATCGTTTAATTTCGCTAAAAGATGCGACTAGTTTTGAATTCTTCCAAGATCACTTATTTTCTTAGTCATTTGGGAAGAGCAGGGAACAAAGAGTGTCGGTAATCAGGAGGGATCAGACTTACATGACTGAAGAATTGGTCAGCGAAAAGGGATTCCATGCATCTCATTACGGCCGAAGCCCAACCACTAAGAAAGGTATACATTTCACGATAGATAGATAGATAGATAGATAGATAGATTAGACATCTTCGTTATTCGCTGAATAGATATGTGTCTGGCACTTGGCTGTAGAAATAAAGCAGTAAAAAATAAAATCCATTAATTGGTCTGTTAGCTTTAACTTTTATTCATTGCACTACGGTATCTGTAAATGTCGAGATAGATAGATAGACACACACACACACACACACACACACACACACACACACATATATATATATATATATATATATATATATATATTACCCTACTTCATGCAATAGAAATATTTAAAAATAAACTGGCACGACCGCTTAGTTTAAATTAGAAATAAACATACATATCCTACATATTACCTTGATAATGGTTCTGAAAAGAACTGAAAATACTCGGTATAACACAGATAGGTCTTTTGGTGAAAACATTAACAAATTTCAAGATTGGAATATAAAAAACGTAAGGACTCTTGAAAGAAAACAAATATTTCATTTTATTTAATTAAACCTGTTTATATATATATATATATATAAAGAGAGAGAGAGAGAGAGAGAGAGAGAGAGAGAGAGAGAGAGATAAAAACATGCTAAACTATTGATAGATATATAGATAGATATGAATAAACTGATATATAAGGATCTTAATAAAATTATATAGACAAAAAGCTGTCTTTATTCTTTAATCAGACATGCTTAAATAAAAAACTGCTGCCCAACTATATATATATATATATAAACATACATAGATATATGTGTGTGTGTGTGTATGTGTGTGTGTGTGTGTGTGTGTATGTGTGTGTGTGTGTGTGTGTTTATCTATCTCTGTATCTCGATATATATATATATATATATATATATTGAGAGAGAGAGAAACAAACTTAGATAGATAGATAGATAGATAGATAGATAGATAGATAGATAGATAGATAGATAGATAGATAGATTGTTTGTTTGTTTGTTTGTTTGTTTGTTTTTCGAGAAACTTAAGGTGCAAACTTACATTGATACAATAAAAGATTTTTATTATCTTGCAGAGTGATTTTGACTGCCGTCTGAAATGTTTGGTGGGACATGGGAAAAGCTTGATGAGTTATCTTTGCAAATTTAGACATGAGCAATCGTTTAGTCGGGTTTGTTTTTTTCCATTGAAGGGTTCAAACTCCCCAAATCAGTGTGAATTTGATTTTAATGATTTGATTTCTAGGCATATAATGTCATTTTGACATGTTAACATTGATCGTCCGTCGTTCTCTCTTTTTGTTTTTTGCTTCATTTTCTTCTTCTTTTTTTCATTTTTAATTATTACTAATTGTCTTTTATTTTTGTCGTACTTCTTTCATAATATACTTAGCATACACTACTTCAACATTACTAAAAAAAATACCGAACAAAAAACAAAGCGGTTAGTCTTTAAACTTGCCACTGGATTCTTTGTGTTACGAGGAGACTAAAATGACATCTGCCAACTGAGATCGACATGTTTGTTTGAATCTTTTTTTTTTTAAATCATGTAATAGGATTTGTTTATTTCATAGTTTTATCTTGTTTTGATTATTTCGTTTTTCCCTACATAAAACATTAAGCT
Organism: Sepioteuthis lessoniana; assembly: GCA_963585895.1. Classification (NCBI taxonomy): domain Eukaryota; kingdom Metazoa; phylum Mollusca; class Cephalopoda; order Myopsida; family Loliginidae; genus Sepioteuthis; species Sepioteuthis lessoniana. The sequence goes on along the minus strand of OY757925.1, from coordinate 27,415,832 downwards.
AATTTTAGACTTTTCTTTTGACACCATGAAAAGCAATTTTCAAATAACTTAAAAGTAAAAATCTGGCAAAACGTTTAAACAGAATCAATGTTTTCTAAATATGCACAGTGTCCCAAAAGTGGCTTTGGGATTCAGAAATCAAGCAATATTTTTCTTAGTTAATTATTTATGATTATTTTTAATAAAAATGAAATTCGTATGATTTCAAGTGACTATTAACAATATCTCTTCGTAAACAACTATAGCTTCAAGTAACTATTCTTGGTACATTTAATTTGTATACAATTAAATGGTTTTATGTATTCCTATATTATAATAATAATAATAATAATAATAATAATAATCGAATGCAGCAAATTGGTACAAAGACTAAGCACGACTGGGTGGGAAAAAGTGTTCCACTGGGAATTGTAAAAAAGATTAAAGTTTCATCAAACTGACAAATGGTATGTGCACAAACCTGAATCTGTCCCAGAAAATGAGATGTATAAAATTCTCTGGGATTTTGACATACAACGGATCACCGAATCTCGACCAGAAGATCAGGCCTAGAGCTAATTAACAAGAAAAGGGTATTTACCATATCGTAGATTTTTCTGTTAACTCAAGTAGAATTATGAAAAGTGAAAAAATAGGCAAATTCTAGCCTGAGAGTAGAAAAGCTGTTAAATATGAAGGTGATAGCAGTTGTTAATTGTACAGTTTGACCAGTCCTGAAGGGTCTGAAAAAGAAACAGGGGGAACTGGAGATCAGATGAAAAATCGATTCCATACAGACCACAGAACTGTTAAGATTGGATAGAATACTGGGGAGAGTCCTGGATACCTGAGGAGACTTGCTGTCATTCAGACTCCAGTGGAAAACCACCAGTCAAACTAATGTGAAGGACTTACAATTGTATAATAATAATAATAATAATAATAATAATAATAATAATAATAATAATAATAATAATGGCACAACCTAACATCTGTCTTGGAGAATGACACGCACAAACTCCAATGGAATTTTGACATATAAACGGATCACTTAATCTCGGCCAGACTGTCAGACCTAATAAAAATCAACAAAAAAAAAAGAACTGGCAAATTCGTGGACTTTGCTGTCCCGGTTGACCTTAGAGTAAAATTGAAAGACAGTGAAAAGAAGGATAAATACCTTGACCTCGCTAGGGAATTGACAAAAACTGTGGAAGATGAAAGTAATTGGTGCTCTTGGTACAGTCCCTGTAAGATTAATAAGGGGACTGGAGGACTTGGAAATAACAGAACGAGTGGAGACCATCCAAACTACTGCATTATTGGGATCGGCCAGAATACTGCGAAGAGTCCTGGAAACTTGAGGAGACTTAAGGAGACTTGATGTCACTCAAACTCTAGTGAAAGACCATCAGCTAACGCTGATGTGAAAAACCCTCAAGGAGTAAATAATAATAATGAAATTTTGGCAGTTCTAATTTCAGGTACATAATATTGAAAGCGACGATACATCAGAAAGACGCCAGATAAAAAATGAAGAAGGGAAGATAAGAAAAAGGTAATACACATCTATTTAAAAAGTAACCCAATACAAAGAGATTATAAAAAAAGGATGAAAGAAATCCAAGAAGAAGCAGCTAATTTCAATACAATAAGCCAAAGACGTCAAGACAAAAGAAGATTGGTTTTCTTACCTCGAGTTAATGGTTATATGTGGGGAGGTACGTCATGAGAAATATGACCAGCAAGTTCTACCCAAAAGAGATGAAACAAAAAATACTGAAAAGCCAACCTCACGAAAACCAGCGCCACATGACCGAAAAGAAGAGAACATAACCAAAAATCAAAAATGGAAAACAATCAAATTAGAAACCGAAATAAATTATTAAAACATACGAGGTGCATATGATAAGTTTCCAGACTTTTTTCGTATGGGAACTTTTATTGATAGTACACACATGAAACTCTAGTCCCCTTCGAAATAATCTCCTCCGGCTGCAATGCACTTGTTGAACCGTTCCAACAACTTCTGGAAGGCCCCATGGAAGTCCACTTACGTGAGCGTGTCAATGACCTTCGTCACAGCCTCTTTCATCTCCTCATTTGTCTCATAACGACAGCCACTGAGCTTAGGGAATAACCAAAAGTTACAGGGAACAAGGTCTGGACTATAGGGAGGGTGAGGAACTGTCTTGGTCAAATAGTCTGTGACAAGGATGGAGTTATGGACTGGTGGAAATGCCACTGACCCGATTTGAAGAGTGATGGCCTCTTCCGACGGGATCTCTTCCTGAACGCCCTTAAAACCTCAACATAGTAACCTTTACCCTAACCCTAAACCTTTGGCCAATCAACTCTGGTGTATTGACTTCCTTATTCCTCCCACACCTCTCATCATCCCTCACAGACTCCCTGCCTTCCTCGAATCTCTTATGCCACTCAAAAACTGATGCTCGATTCATGCAAGATGGTCGAAAAGCAGTCTGAAGCATTCCATACGTTTCTATGACATTTTTTCCAAGTTTAAAACAGAATTTTATTGCATATCGTTCTTTTAAAGTGTCTGATTGCACACTGAACTTTCAAGGGTCTACGACAATTTTAAATGCCTATACAAAAAAAGTCTGGAAACGTACTGAAGGCACCCAGTATTTCTATGACAACATCACTGTAAAGTAAATTTGGCAACCATAGTCGAGGGTGACCTGAAGCTACCACACCGAGGTGTAGGGTAGGGCGCTACTCTATTCCCTGGATTTCTCCACTTAACCCTTGATCCTTACTTTATAATGCTGAGTGTTAAGCAAGGCGGCATCAAGTACCATTTTTTTAGTCTTTGGTATGACTCGACCTGGGATTGAACCCCAGTCTCCTGGACCATTATGTAGTAACAAAGCTAGTCAATGACAAAATCCCCTAATAAACCCAAACAATAATGCAAAAGGTGAATGATAAATAATGATAAATACTGAGAAGAATCCTGGACCCCGAGGAGACTTACGGTCACTCAGATTTCAGTGAAATACCAGCCGTTAAAGCTGGTGTACTTGCAAGTAGTAAATAACAATGAGAATAATAATAATTTGTTTAATCACAGTTATATGCTTTCATGAATTTCTGTCTTATACTTTCAAATATATTTCTAGTCTAATTGACTCATACATGGGACCCTGGTAAGTATGACTACTCCGTATTATAGTTGGCCTGGAATTAATGGCAACAAAGAGGTTACTTCTCAGAACTGGAGCCTCACCACCGGATGCAGTTTAATCTCAAACCCAGAATATTGCCTTACGCCTCTGTAAAGGATTTTGTGCATATTCTGGACCCCAGCGACAGTAATACATGACTTTTGGGATTATCTCTATATAGAGGTGATGATTGGTTAGGAAGTTAGTCTCACCAACCGTCCGTCACATGACTTTTGAGACAATCTGTGTATAGAAGTGATGATTAGTTCGGATATTAGTCTCACCAACCGTCCGTTACATTTGTGAATTTCATACTCAATCTCCAATTGCATCTTTTTTTTAATTGCACACAGTTATTCGATATCAAGTATTCCTATCTAATACAAATGATTTTAACTTAGTTGTATGATTTCACGTATTCTTATCTAACACTAATTATTTGCAGACAGTTCATACGAGCAGGATGTGACACAAGGTCAATTTTTATGCAGAGTTTAACAGGTTTGAATTTAGAGTTTTCTTTCTCCTAAACTGATTTTCATACCAAACTTAAAGAGCATAGTCTGCCCAAATATTTTCCAATAACTAGAGAGAAGAATAGTTGGATTTATACCGATCCCAAAGATATTACCCCTATGTGTAATACAAACAGCCCCGACCAGGTTTGAACTTGGGTTGCTGAGTCCATTTCTAACGGCGATAACCATTACACCATTATAACCGTTTACGAGAAGACAATTATAGTAATAATAATCCTTAGTAAACAATCACAATGCCAAGTAAACATTCTTAACACACAAAAGTACCAATTGTTTTCTGTTATCACGTATTCATCTACAATACAAATAATTTTGGACAAAATGTTATGCGCTTCTTCGCTTAATGGCTTTTCAACATTCGTGGGTTATCTAATACCAAAGCCTTCCTTGGAGAAGAACAACAGTAGTACTATTTAACCCAAAGCTGGAGAGATAAGGGAGTTCGAAACTTATCCCTATGGGTATTAATCTAAAAGTGAACTCACTGCCATGACTGGGATTCGAACTCGTTTATGTAGAGGTAGTAGTGATGTGCTGTAGCCATTACACAATCATCTTTATAATAAGAACCGAGTACGCAAATTAATAATTGTCGTTTTATTCTAAAAAAAAATCAAAGTAGCGATCTTTTTACATTACCTTGGGATTATAATCAACAAAGAAGACTTTTATCTTCTGTTTCGCAATCCGTTGATCTTTTTTTAAAATCTTGGTTCCCTTTCTTTAAATTTATTTGACAAACAAGCGAGTGAAAGAATAACTTGGATTTTCGTCAAGTTTTTATGTGTTTTCTTATTTTATTTTATTTTTTTTGCGTTGCACTTGCAAACAGACTTTATATATATATATATATATATATATATATATATATATATATATATGAAGGAAGGTGTGCCCTGGGAAAAATAACTTATCGTTGTTGAGTTCTCACCTTTCACATCGAATAGATTTGGCTTACATAAATATGAGTGGATTTAAACTAAGGGTAATTACACTATAAAACAAAAGTACTTTTTCTTGTTCCTCGACAGAAAGTATTTTATCCAATTGCTAATGTCGAGCGGTTTGAGCGGTTTGTTTTGGTGGCATGTCAACCATTATAGCCAATTTAAAGTCAAATCCTTTATATACATCTATATTAAGAATACGATTTCTAAACACATTTTGTTGATTACATTTCTATACAAGTCTGAGTTCTTTTACGTATTATTAAATGGTTTCACTTATTTTTATATAATACGAATAACTCTCTCTACTCTTAATCATTTGTTTGCAAACAGTTTAAAGTTTTCAAGTATTGGTATATATCACTAATAATTCAATCAAACATCAGTCATTTGTTTACTCACAGTTAGATGTAAAAACAGTTCTATTTCTAACAATTAAGTATAGAATATGTACACAGTTGAAATATCAAACAGTTTTATTTGACCTACAGATAATACCCTATCAGGTGCTACCACTCCGGCCCAGGGTGGACCTGGGAGCGATGGCAATGAAGAAGTATTCCACATTGTCCAAAGCTCCAGCAGTACTGAAGCCTCACCATCAGATTGTTTAGTGTCATATCCAGAACATTTGTTGATGGAGTCTTACCACTCTGCAGAAATACAGTCGGTGTATTCTACAGCCCCTGCCGACTGGGCGATGCTTATGTCTTGAGTAAATGGAAAAGTACCATTTCTTTCTTCAAACTTTGCTTTACTATTCTGCGTAAGGAATTTTTTAAAAACGTTGTGAAACAATAAGGAAACATAAGCATTAAAGTTATTTAGATTACTGTTGAAAATTTCAAAAAACTACTTATTTCTAAAGATTTTTGCTTATCTGTGTATAACTTTAGTGAAAATACAAGTAAATTGTGGTTTAAATTCAGACCTTATAGGATTGAAAATATGTTTGTTTTACATAAAAAATAAATTTCATTATCAAGAGCACAATATATATATGTGTGTGTGTGTGTGTGTGTGTGTGTGTGTGTGTGTGTGTGTGTGTGTGTGTGTGTGTGTGTGTCCTTTCAGATTTTGCTTTTGTGCTCTTGATAATGAAATTTATTTAGATAATGCTTAAAAAAATAACATAGGATTAAATTGAGATTTAAGGTTAATGAATAAAAATAAAATAAAATAAAATAAAATAAAATGAGAAGAAACCATGTGATATGTACGTACTTGTCAATGGAGGGGTAACTGAATTAATAGGCACGAAAATAAAATTGAAATTAAAAAATTTAATTTTAAATTTTGAATTTAATTTAATATAAGTATTACTGTATCTTTACGTAAAGTTATTAAAGAAAGTTATAGTTATCTAAATTAGTATTAACTCTGGAGTTTTAAATCGAAAAGTATTTAGAATTTAAAAAATAAAAATAAAAAATAAATTTACTATAATTCCAACCGGCAATAAAAAAAAAAAAGAAAGTGGGCTAAATGAGGAGAAAACTCTTCACCCCTCTTCTATCCCCTCCCACCCTTCTTTCCTGTGTCTATTCTGAATTATTTTATCCATAAGATCTGAAGAAGTCCTGTTAATTTTTTTTTTTTTTTGGTGTTTTTGATTTATATCAAAAACACATAACAGGATGGAAATAAATTTATAATCCGAATGTGACTGGTTTATGTTTTTTCTTAAGGAAATATATATATATATATATATATATATATATATATATATATATATATATATATATATTTGTGTGTGTGTGTGTGTGGAGAGAGAGAGAGGGGGGGACAGAAAGAGACAGTGAGACAGAGGGAGTAGAGATTCAAATTTAGTCAATTAAGTAATATGACTGTACAACTAATTTTTGAAGTAATTATAAAATCAACTTTATTTCCAAAATGTTTCCCGGAAAAACACCGACGAAGACGTTCTTTCCACTCCTGGAAGTCTTCAATTGACGCAGGAACTTATTTACTTTGGTACTAGTCCAAAAATAAGTACACTCCTCATATATATGTATGCAGTTTTATTTTTGGCCATAGAAGTATTGCCATTTTATTTTTGTCAGACCTTCAATGCTGCTGGCTTTGCTCATAAATATAACTAGTTAATATCCATTTTGATTGTATCATATTCTATGAGTAAAGATAAAATCCTGGTATTTTTGATTAAGGAGAAAATTAATTTTTTTTTATTTGAAAAATTAAGGTGTTTTTTTTTTTTAGTCGGGGGATTCATTACGTTCGTCTGATAAATAGACAAATCTCTAACAATTAACTTTTTGTCTCATGTGAATTTCGCTTTTCAATAATAGATGTATCTTTTGAAATCTATCAACTAACAAAGGTTGGGTGTGGGTCTTACGTTGTTTTATGTTGTTATCAACTCTCGGGGATTGTTGCTTGTCAAAGTGTTTATTTTATGAACTCAGAAAAAAAAGAGAATTCCAGAAATTAGAAACTTAGGCGGTCACTTGATATATAACAGTTGTGGGGAGTTGTTGGGATCGTGAGTCTGGCTTTTTATTCAATCTTGAGTTAATCAAACCGTTAAATTAGATTGACTCAATATGGACACATTAGGTTGTTTCTTTATCTTAGCTCGAGTACAAACTTGTTAGCATTGAGTTCGATCTCCATTGAATGCTCCACAAATGTGATCTTTGTCTACCAAATGCAAAGACATACTGAGAGGTTCTGAGCACAACCAAGAATGAGCTTTTCAAAATCTTTATTGATTATTTTTAATGGTCTGATTTACACAAACATGCAAGAAACGAGAAGTTTTTTTTAGAACATAGTCCTGTCGAATGCAATCTAAACAAATGTAAACATCTATTTGACCCATGCATAAGATCCTGACAGGTAGTATTTCTACTATATCTATAAATGCCGAGCTAGCTAGTTAGTTAGATAGATAGATGGATAGAAACAAACAGTCATAGATAGAGAGATAGATAGAGGGAGGGGAATTTACGGAAGTTCTTTTTTTTTCCGTAAATTCAACTTCCACTTGTTTTTTCTCTCTCCCTTTATATAAATGCATATTCGGCCCGTTATAGTGTTTGTCATTTCACTGTTCGTTCCTTCAAAGATGGCTCGAGCTGAGGTCTTAAGTTCTTGGGAAAAATATGGCGCCTTCTTGAATTCATCCCATCCAGAAGTCAAAAGACTCATAAGTTGACTTGAATGGTTCAACTATGAAATAGGCAAATTTAATCCAATTTAATCAAATTGGACAAATAAATATACAGTCCTATTTTTTTTTAAATATCATAGAACTTTGAAAATAGAGTTTTGATTAAAATCAAATATTTACAAATGAATCCAATTAACGCATTAAATAATCCATAAGGTATTTTATATACTGTTAAATAAATCAAATCAAATGTGAGACATAGTACTAACAGCAAGTAATTATACTCGACTTCACCTATTATAGAACACCTAAAATTAATTGCCAAAAGAGCTCCAACTGCGTTTTTAGTTACACATCACCATTACTTTTCTTCCAATCTATTCAGTTTGGTTTGGTTTGGTTTGGTTTTATGGCATATCAAATATTGTTGGTTATTTAATACCAAATCCATTTTCCTACATATAAAGTTCTATTTCAAACAATTCAGTTTAGCATAAATGCACAGTTTAATTCTATTAGGTGGTACCATTCCGGGCCAAAGTGGACCTAGGAACGATGGCAATGAAGAGGTACTCTGCATTCTCCAAAGCTCCAGCATTACTGGAACCTCACCATCAGATTGTTTAGTGTCATATACAGGACACTCGTTGGGGAGGAGAGGGTCTTACCATGAAACGTACATTCTATCCTACTTATGAATCCAGTGGTGAAATATACTTGACATATTGTTTCTCAAGTTTCTTTAAACCTTTAAAGAGAATGTGCGTTTGTAAAGTAACAGTTATCATCGTAGAAAATGAACTCAGCGAGGTGAGTTCAACTCCTGGACAATCTGAAATACCAATGACTCTCTTAACTTTGTTGATAAAGCAACTGTTCCATTTAAAGGCCAAAAAAAGGTGTGAGTTTGAGTCTCAGTGAGAGCTTATTGTTTGGGATGAAAATAAACAATCAAAACTGATGAAATATGAACGAAAATATTTGTAAAGGAAGGGAAGAAAGAAAACTTTTGATAGCTAGTTAACTAGCCAGATCGATAAATCAGCCTCAGGTAGACTTTTGTATGGGAATTGGCACCGACAGATAGTGAGACAAAGAATAGAATGAGTAATAGGTGTGACTTATGCTTTTGCAAAACCATTGAGTCCCGTAGCTTCGTTCGTAAAGCAGCTGGTTTCAAGTAATCAATAATAATCCTTAGTAAACAATCGGGTCTTCAAGTAACCATTATTGACACAAAATATTTCAGATAGTTATTTAGAATTAAGTGTTCTCATCAAATGTTAGTAATTTTCAAATATATCAATAGATTTTAGCCAAACAGTTACTACAAAACCGGGTCAAACTGAACCTGGGAGTAATGTGGACCAATGGATACTTGCCCTCTCTTCAGATCTCCAAAACCGAAGACTCACGACCGGATACAATCTACTGTGTCATACTCGTCAGCAGGAAATACAGTCAGCATATTCTTAGTCCCACCGATAAATGTTTTGTTACTATTTGTAATTTTTATAAGTTGAAATTAAAACAAAACTGAAAACCCATGGATTCAACAATTATTTGCACAAACTGCTCTTTTATATGTATTACAATTTTTATACATTATATTTTTTTTAGATATAATTTTGAATTATAATGACCAGAAAATCCGGCAAGCACAGCGTGTGACATACGAAAACATTGGACAACTGTTTCTTATTAGGTCGCATCAACAGTGTATATTATGATGTCGCCTACTGGAGATCGAACCAACGACCACAAAATGCAGAGCCGAAACTCTTCCGCTAAGCTAATGGTCCACATTCTACACAACCGATGGAAAATTAACTTCACCAATTAACCAGATGTGTTGTAGTTTCATCCGTACAACAAGACACATGATAATTCAAATTTATAACATACGTAATTCCTCTATTTAAAAATGATTTTTTTAAAAATGTATGTTTTTATATTTTTATACATCATAAATTTTTATATACTATAAATATTTCTTTATATATATTCATATATTCTTTTATATATTTTGTATGATTTTGTATATTATTTATTTTTATATATCATATATTTTTATGAATTATATATTTTTATTTATAATATTTTTTTATATATTATATTATTTACATAATTTATATAATTTTCTATATCATATATAATTTTCTATATTATGTATCAAGTATTATATATTTTTATACAGTTTATATTTTAGTCTTTATGTATTATATTTTTATATATTATATATAATTTTATAAATTATATATTTCTATACATTGTATATTTTTATATTTTATAAATCTTTGTACACAGCATATTTTTATATATCATATTTTTATATATTATACATAATTTTGTATATTATATATTTCTATATAATATATATATATATATATCATATATTTATATATCATATACTTCTATATATTATGTATTTTTTATATATCATATATTTTTATATATTATATATTTATCTTTATTATGCTTTTTATTTTCCTAAACTGATTCTGTGACCCTAAATCAAGGGTCGACTTTTACATGAATATATATGGAAATGAAGTGAATTCGGTGTACTTACTCAAACTAATTTAGCTTCTTGAATGGTCAAATGCTATAGCACTTTTAAAAAAACACAGTATGTTATTATTTACGGTTTTATTCACATCCTGGCAAAAGTTCCCGCAGACAAAAATAAATAAACTGATTATAATAATAATAATAATAATAATAATAATAATAATAATAATAATAATAATAATAATATGAAAAAGAAATAAGTTCATCAAGCCTGGTTGACACTACCGAAAATGCTATCAATGAAGGGGAAAATGTGTCCCCCTGGAAAACAAGAAAGGCAAGCTGTCTCACCCCGGGTAGTTTACACTCGCTGAGTTCACAGGAACCACTCGGGCTTTTTCACAAGGTGCTCAGGAAACACGTGGGCCAACTTCTTCGGCTTCATCAGGAGTATCAAGTGTTCTGCAGGAGTTAGTTTTTGGTTAATAAGAAGTTGATCAATTAAAAACAAAATAGAATGTCCCTTACCCGAGGGAGTTAGTGAGCACTCTATCACCTCATACGCAATCCCACTTTGAACCTCCACCCCCGCCCTTTTGAAATAAAGACAAATCTCTGATGACAGGTGTGGGTGCGACGAAACTAGAGGATATCAAATTACATCAGTTTAAAGGTCACACCGACCTATAGAAGCTAAATATTTTTCTTAGAACTATATAAGAATCAATGCATGTGTGGGTGATGTTCTCGCGCATATGTACACCAGTGTCTATGAATCACTACAATCAAAACGTGAACGAATACCAAAAATACCCGCATAAGCGAAAAAAAAAACTTCAGCAATTATTCATATCGAGAGAACATTTCTTAATATATTGACAATAATCGACGAAGTCGATTTATATTTCAAGTCGGCAATTCTGACTGAAAATGTTTTAATTAACCTTAAACACATATGAAAATGCTCATTTCACGTCTGTCACTGAAAATTCCCGTTCAGCTGATTGACTGATTGATTTTAACGGCATGTCAACACGTCTGAGGTTATCTTAGGGCTAGAGGTTGTTCGAAACCTGAACGAGGCTGTTTGCATTTCACCTGAATACATCTATTATCCCTCCAGCTATGTGTAAATAGTAGGACAGACTAGGCTCTCTAAACTTGATATGACAACTGGTCTTGAAGGAAAAACTGAATTCAAACCAGACCTGGAGAGGGAAGGGCTCCGCTAAGCTATTTTTTCAAGACAAAGTGCATGAATAAACCAAGAAACGGGATTAATCTCATTCTCTTAGAAATTGTACATTTTTATATATATATATGAATAGATAACATTGTACATTTATATATATATATATATATATATATATATATATATATATATATATATATATATATATATATAGTCTTTTTTATAGTATTTGCACACAATTATATGATATCAAGTATTCCAATAAAATACAAATAATTTGCGAGCAGATCTATTTGAAACATAGACAAGACCTTAACAAGTACTATCACTCTGAGTCACAGTCGACCTGGGATTAATGACAATGACAGAGTACTCCACACTCTCCAGATCTCTAGAACTGCAGTCTCACTACCAAATGCAGCATAGTGTCATAGCCATGACATTCCTTTTGTGGGTAGAAGTTTCACCCCTCTGCTGAGGATACAGTCAGTATGTTCTAAACCCCGTCGACGAAACGGTCGTTCAGTTGAATAATCCTGGATTATTACAACTGAGTTTGATAAGGTGTATCATAAAAATGAAACACAAGATCAAATTATGTCAAACGATACGAGAAGATACGAGAAAAACGTTTAACAAATTAACACAGACGTATAAAGATGAAGTTCTATCATGGATATAAAATTTTAGGTGACACAAGGTATTTTTAGATGGTCAAAAGAGTGTGGAAGATGAAGTCCGATTTAGTCTACGGGTTATTTCACGAACTGAGGAAAATGTAACAACAGGAAGGACTTTCATCAGACCTGATCAATGTTTTCAATCTGGGTCGCTAACCTGAAAAAATAATCTCTCATTACTTTCTAGAGACACCGTGAACGAATTCTGGGCCTGAAAGGATATTCCTTTGGGATTTCAACCGCTTATTACCCTCATCTGATTCTATATGATTAGTTCTGGTTCCTAAGAAGTGAAATCCAGTTCCGTTGGTGATATGTGGGAACTATTGCTAAAAAGCAAGGGTTCACTGAGAACCGAATAAAGGTCCATGTTAGTTAACGACAATATTTTTGTCGGTTGGTTCCTTCTCAGTGGAACTATTTTGAATGAGATCAAGCTGATGTGTAATTAAGTTTATAACAACATTTTTGACTCAGTCAATTACTCTTACTTATATATATATATATGTGTGTGTGTGTGTGTGTGTGTGTGTGTGTGTGTGTGTGTGTGTGTGTGTGTGTGCGCGCGCGTGTCTATTTAAATATACAAATATGATAAAATTTATTTGTAATTGAATTATTTCTCGCGTTAACCGTTTCGCTTTTAATTTTAAAACATCATCAGAGCTATGTTATTAAGTGATGTTGAATCATCCACATAATATTCAATTTTGAGATGAAATGAAAAAATGAGAAAACTCATAGCATTCTACTTCCATTAGTACCATTGTGTTTTAAAACTAAGAACCAACCACACACACACACACACACACACACACACACACATATATATATATATATATATATATATATATATATATATATGTCTTTTCTTTTCTTTTCTTTTCTTTATTATATAATTTTTTATCTCTATTATGCAGACGTTTGTAATTTAGGCAGAATTATGACAAGAACTGTTTATGGAAAACATTAAAAGTAATTTTGAATATTTTTTTGCAAATACATTACGCTTAAAAATAAAATAAATTACAAAGACTAATTAACGTCACATAATTTTAGAAACAGATTGCTAATAACAGTAATAAAATCTTAAGAGTTTTCTCATATTTTCGTTTCTTTTTAAAAGTGAATATAATTCAGATGAACATTGACCTGATGATGGTTTAATATAAAAACCAAAACGTTCAGCGTTAACAAATATTTCACTATGAATAAAATGATCCCCTAAAAACCTTGTTTTTTCATATTTGTATAGTTATTAACTGTCGGAATAATTTCTATTTTCCCTTATATATATTTCTATTTTAGGTTAATCTCTAACTTTAACATTGGCAGAGTAAAAAATACCCAAATGATCCAACTTGTGGATAAACAAATAGACAAATTGATATTTGGAGAAAAATTCCATAAAAAAAAGAAAAGACTAAAAACATACGCATTGTTTGAAAAAAAATCCAAGAATATCGTAATGTCTATCCAAAAGAAAAACCTCTGACAGAGGACTAAGTAAACGAAGAAAGTGCTCAATACAAGGTAGAGGAAATATTAATATAAGTACCTAATGGGTCAGACGAAATCTACCAAGGTTTCACCTTTCCGGATCATCAGGATGAAGCTTCATAGATTTCGTCTGACCCATTAGGTACAAATATATATATATATATATATATATATATATATATATATCATTTGATAATATATATATCTTTTGTCTACACTTTTTTATATATCATTTCGAGTTGCTGATTTGATTTTATAGTATCCGGCGGGAACTGGTTTATGAAACTTCCATAATTAATTGGTTCCCCAGTACTTTCTATCCGATCTCGGGTAATCATCAAGGGTGTGCATATTGCAAAACTGATGTGACCTTTGCAGGTATATAACTACTTTGTAAGTGTTTATTTATACTGGTGTGTTATTGAGGTGTTTATTTTCAAATTCGTTTCTATACGTAGCAGCAGTAGATATTCAAGTGCAATAGCACGGAATTTGAAATTGATTCTACTGGATTTATGTTGTTTCATTCTGATATGGAGCCCCACGAGAATCTGTATTTTTTGTTTGTTATTTTGTTGTTCTAATATTGTTGTGTTTTCGGTAAGAAACGCAGTTTTGGGACAGGAATGTGTTTTTTTTTTAGATGTTGTGCTATTGAACTGGTATCAGATAGATTCATAGTGATTTGTCTCAATAGGGTAGTTGGGGTTAAGCCAACGTATATACTGTTATTCTCAGAGATGCAATCTCTTAGAGCACATTTAAATGGGTATACAACGTTAGTTTTTTTGCAATCGAGGGGGGGATTATTGTTAATAACTAAGTTGGAGGTTTTAAATTTGTTATAGTATATAAGTTTTATTTTTTATTAGGATCAGTTGTGAGCAAAGGTCGCATCACTTTTGCTATATGCACACTCCTGAAAACGGCCCGAGATCGGGGAAAAAGTACCGGGGAACCAATTAATCATGGGACTTTAATCAACCATTTCCCACCGGATACCATAAAATCAATTGGGCAACTCGAAAGGCTATATACAAAAATGTGTAAACAAAAGATGTCTATATTATTTAATGAAATATGCATTAATGATGAAATGCTGCCCAAATATATATATATATATATATATATATATATATATATATATATATATATATATATCACCTGAGGGTTCATAGGCAATATCTCAAGATTTGAATTCGGTATATTTAGATCAGTCCCAATAGAATCTGAAAAAGAGAATGGGGGAACTGAAGCTCATAGAAAGAATCAAAACTATCCAATCCACAGGATAAAATTTCTCTGGGACTTTGAAATACAAACGAATCACTCAAGAGAGGCAAGAAGACCAGACTTAGTCTTAATTTACAAGAAGAAAAGAACTTACCATCTTGCAATTCGAGTAGACAACGGAAGGAAAATATAAGAAGGTGCAAATCCAGACAAATTCCTGGTTCTTGCCAGAGAGCTAAAAAGTTGTTGAACAGGAGGTGTTCATTCGTAGGATCCCTTGGAAGTGTCCTCTGGAACTTGGAAAAGAGACCAGTTAAACAGAACATCAGAGGAATTGATGGAGATCATCAGCTCAGCTGAACTTAGCTAGGATACTGAGAAGAGTCCTGAAGATCAGAAAAAAACTCGCTGCAACTCAGACTACAGAGAAAAACCACCAGTTAAAACGAACGTGAAAAACTAGCAAAATGACACCACAAAGAGCAAAAATGAAAAAGTGAAAATAGATAGGACGCAACAAAATAGCAAGAGTAAATTTTGTGATGATAGAGACAAAATGATTAATCACATGTTAAGCGAATGCAGCACACTAACACAAAAAGAATACAAGACTAAAGAAAACTGGGTGGGGAGGGGATCCACTGGGAATTGTGCAAAAAATTGAAATTCTACTAAATGATATATCCACAAACCAGAATCTGTCCAAGAGAATAAGACACACAAAATTCTCTGGAAATTTTAGGATACAAACAGATCACCCAATCCCGGCCAAAGGCCAGCCATAGTGATAATTAACAAAAAATAAAGGCGAAAACTTGCTGAATAGAGAACTTTGCCGTTTAGGTGGACCACAGAGTGAAAATCAAAGAAAACGAAAAGAAAGACAAATACTTAGACATTGCAAGAGAACTAAAAAAGCTATGGAAGACGAAGGTGACGGTGATACCAATTGTAATTGGTGCACTCGTAACAATCCCCAAAGGCTTGGTAGCGGGGCTAGAACAGTTGGAAAATAGGGGACCAGTAGAGACCATCCAACCAAACGAGAGCATTACTAAGATCGGCTTGAATATTGAGAAAATTTTTGGAGACTTGAGAAGACTTGCTGTCATTCCGCCTCCAGTGAAAGACCATCAGCTAACGGTGGTGTGAAAAACTCGAAGTGAATAATAATAATTTGAGATAGAAACAGATCACTCAGTCCTGGCTACCAAACCAGATCTAATGTCTATTAACAAGAAAAAAATAGTTATCTGGTGGATTTTGCTGTTCCCGCAAACCACAGACTGAAACTAAAAGAAAATGAAAAGACAAATTCTTGGACCTTGTCAGTGAACAAAAAAGTCGTGGTGCATTAAGGGGACGGTGATACCAGTTATAGTTGGTAGACTTGTAACGGTTCCCCCAGGTTTAGAAAGGAGACAGGGGAATTGATCCGAGAAAGAATCAAGAACTGTTAAGACAGGTTAGAATACTGAGAAGAATCCTGGAGACCTGAGGAGACTTGCTGTCGCTCACCACTTGTGAAAAATATTCTGAAAATCTAGCAATGAAATAATAATAATTTGATTGGGTCATAAAAGATGCGTACACAGAATAAACTTCGAGGTCAATAAAAAAAGTTTAAAATATTTTTGAGACCCTAGAATATATGTAATTATAATATTAATAATAGTGTCATAGATACTCTTCAGATGTGTAGATGAAATAAGCCTCAGTGTTAAGGTCTGTAAATAAAATGAAAATGTTTCTGGGACGCTCTACTTCAAATATCAATTTGTAGTGTTTTTCTCATTGAAAATGATTTCCTGCAACCCTGAGAAAGGAAACAGTGGTCTTATAAATGTTTGGCTTGAAACGAATTAATTTTAGACGTAATTGCACTTTCGAAGAGTCTTAAATGAATAAATAAATAAATAAATAAAGAGTCAATTAATTCAAAAACAAAAAAAAAAGTATAAACCCAGTTGTGTCGATATAAATGTCCGCCAATTAGTGCAGCAATAGAGACAGGAGAAATAAAAACTTGAGTTCGAACCAAACTCGACTCTGATTAAAAATTGATATATATACATATATAGAGTGTTCGCCAATGGCCCGGGAGACCTGGGTTCATCCCAGGTCTGGTCATACCAAAGACTCAAAAAATGATACTTGATGTCTCCTTGCTTGACACTCAGCAATTATAAGGTGCGGATCAATGGTAAAGTGGAGCAATCCAGGGAAAGGGGTAGCACCCTCCCCTACACGTTTGTGTAGTAGCTATCGAAATGGGAGCCTTCGGGTCCCCCTCGACTACGGTCGGCAACTTTACTTTTTCACACACACACACACACACACACACACACATATATATATATATATATGCATCGTTTATTTCAAGACAAATGGAATTCATTCAGAGATGCATATGAACAACTGAGATCGAAAACTATACAATATGTCCATCTATCTATCAGTTTGCTTTGGTTTGATTTCTTTATTTAATGGCATATCAACCTTCGTGGGTTGTTTAATGTCAAAGCCATCCCTGTAGAAGATGACCCAGTCAACAGGGTCTACAGAATACACCGACTGCATCTCTACAGAGGGATAAGACTCCCCCAACGAGTGTCCTGATATGACACTAAGCAATCTGATGGGGAAGCTCTCGTAATGCTGAAGCTTTGGGAAATGCGGAGTACCCCTTCACTGCCATTGCTCCAGGTCCACTTTGGTCCGAAGTGGTAGCACCTGATAGGGTCCTACCTATCGGTCAAATAGAACTAAACTGTGCATTTATGCTAAACTGAATTGTTAGAAATAGAACTTATGAGCATTTAACTGTGTGTAATTAAAAAACTGTACTTAAACTAAACTTAATTGCTTGAAATAGAAGTGTTTGTATGTATAAAATGGGTTTGACATAAAATAACCTACAAGGGTTGATATGCCATAAAGTCAAAGCAAATCAAATCAAATCTGTAGAATAACAGTAAGGGTACTATCAAACCCATAGTTGGGGATACAAGGGGCGCCATACCTTTGCCAAGAGTATTAGTCCGAAAGTGAACGTAATGGTCCGATTAAAGTTTGAATTTGCTTACTATGAAGTAGTAGTCCAGCACTTTAACCACAACATCACGAGCACTCCGCCTATCTTGCTATCAATCAATCTGTATTGTTTCAATGTGTCGACTTCGTATAGACAAATCACTCACATTTGTCGATACATTTTTATCAGCAGTTTTTGGCAAGATACATATCATGGCAAGACGCATAGTTTAACGCCCTCCTTACTCACCATACTTAGCTCTGTTGTCTTTCCTAAACTGAAAATTTACCACACGAGGAAGAGATTTAAGGACATGGGGGACATTAAAAGAAATACGACCTCACTGCTTAATTCTATTTTAAAAGAGAAGTTTCAGAGGTGCTTCAATCAGAGAAAAATTCACCGGAATAAGTGCGTTGAATATCAAGGGGACTTTTTAAAAATTAATGTTTCAGTCCCAATATTCTTTAAATATATCTCGTATGTAGTAATCCTAGTCGATTGATGTCTGTGTCTTTATTTACTTTTCTGTCAGTCTATCTCACTATATTTATCTTTATCGATCTCTTTCCGTCTAATCGTATCGATCTATCAACCTATCTATTTCAGAAGTTAATTTCCTTTCAACCTAAGTATTTGGTGTTCGAGACTAAGTAAATTTCATGGTTGTCAATCAAACAAGGCTTTTGCTGCTGTCTATGAAAGGAAGGGATTCGTCAAGGTACTTTCCAGTATTTTAACAGTCATCATTCACTCCACCATCCTTTATTAGTAAACTATCACTTCTGTGTGTATATATATTTATAAATATATATAGTTCTATGCATAGATAAAAGTTGTTCAATATCAGTGATAGAGTATATGTAGATCTAAGTTTGAACAGTGTAGACACAGGGGCAATAGCACATAGTGAGTACCAGTTTCATGTGATCATAAGGAAAAATTGCTGTTGACTCCGAATCTCTGCAATTCAAATTTAGATTGATCACTTTATCTCCATATACCCCTCTCTCTCTCTCTCTCTCTCTCTCTCTCTCTCTCTCTCTCTCTCTCCGTATATATATATATATATAATTAGGAATAACTTTTTATCTACTCTCTGTACGCCGCCAAACGTTTTAAGCTGAAAAGCTACCAATATCTACCCCGCCCTTGCTCTTGCTCTCTCTCTCTCTCTCTCTATATATATATATATATATATGTGTGTGTGTGTGTGTGTGTGTGTGTGTGTGTGTGTGTGTGTGATTAAATTTGGTATACATATTTTTGGGATCCAGTGGAAAGATTTAACGAAAAATATTTTGTTCTTCTTGAGGAAAGGGGAGCTCTCATTAAGGGGGTGAGCTCTAGCAATATCAATAGATACCGGGAATCCAAGTTGTTGCAAGACGTGACTAATCGTACAGTATTTGAATTTCCAAACTTCAAAGGCAAATTGGAAATTTAAATACTGTACGATTAGTAACTTCAAAAGCAAAAAATTAGCAGCATATTTGTCTTACTAGAATAATCATTCAAGGTTAATTAAGCAGCACTAATTAAGTTTAGAAATAGGCATGGTTAGCGTAATGGTTATCGTCTTAGGAAATGGATTCGACGAGCCAATTTCAAATCCTGGTCGCAGTTGTTTGTTTTTTCCTTTAGCATTAATGTCCTTTAAAGAAGTGTAAATCTGTCTTCTCCATCAGCTATGAGTAAATAGCCGGGCAGACTAGGCTCTTTAGCTTCGGCAACCCGTTTAGAAAGAAAAGCCTCTGAAATCAAAACCAAAAAGCGTGTGACTAGCAATTCTCACCCAATAAAAATTTACTTGCTACGAAACCGGAATCAAAGAAATGGTGCTATTAAAAATAGATTTACAGGTAATTCTTCAAGGGCGAGACGAGAAATAACCAGATAATATTATTACTTAGTTACATAATATACTGGGAGTTTCAGAAAAATTGATAACCTTTGTGATTTTCCCGGTATTTCAGAAAAATTGACATCATTTGAAATGTACTCGGTGCTTAAAAACAATCATTTGAGATGTACTCAGTATTTCAGGAATATTGAAATCTTTCTAAACAAAAAACTTAACCAATTTTCATTCAAATGATCTCCAATTTTAATGTATACAAACAAATCAAAATTCTATGTTTTATGGGGTTTTTTTTCTTTCATTCACAGAGGAAAAATCGTTTAAACATTAGGCATAGAATTTTGATTTGTTTCTACACATACTCTTAAAATTTGAAATCATTTGATCCAGAGTTAGTCTTATTTGATGACGAAATGATCAAATTTTTTTCTGAAACGTAATAATATTCATTTTGATTCTAAAATATTTCAAGAGAAATCCTGATATCTTTCATTTAGAAAAGAATTATCTTTTTATAAAGAATTTAGTTGTTGAACACTTATTTATGGGTAATACTAGATATGCGCGCGCACGCACGCACACACATACACACACACACACACACACATACACATATATACATATATATATGTTTGTATGTGTGTGTGAGGGTGTAAGTATGTATATGTACGTATGCATTGAGGTAGATTTTTCTGACTCTATCTATAAGAGATGAACTTATTTTTGGACTGCTATATAGTCATGGTTTTGTAAACAGATCTTCAGTAAGATTTCAAAAATTTGTCAAAATAATAATAATAATAATAATGATAATAAAAATAATGAGGAAATGGCTCAAAAAGAGTACAAGGAAAGAGATGAGTCGGCAGGGAAGATAATCCACAGGGAAATGAGTTAGAATTTGAAATTTAACCATACAGCCAAATGGTATATGCCCAAACCAGAATCCGTCCAAGAGAATGAGACGCACAAAATTCTTTGGGATTTTGAGATACAAGTAGATCACTTCATCCAGGCCAGACAACCAGACCTAGTTATATTTAACAATAAAAAGAACTCCGTCGTCCCAGCCGAATACAGAGTAAAAATCAAAGAAAACAAAAAAAAAAGGCAAATACTTAGATCTTGCCAGAGAACTAAAAAATCTATGGAACATGACAGTGATACCAACTGTAAGTAATGTACTTGGAACGATCTTAAAGAGCTTAGTAAAAGGACTAGAGGCGTGGGAAATTGGAGCACGAACGGAGACCATCCAAATTACAACATTGTTGAGATCAGCTTGAATTGAGTCTAGAAGATCTGAGGAAACTTGTTGTCACTCAGACTCCAGTGAAAGATCATCAGCTAACGCTAGGGTGAGAAACTCACAGGGAGTACTATAATGATAATAAAATTATTTTTACTAAAAATATTAAGGTGTCTGTAACATTAGGTTTAGATAAAAATCAGCTTTTTCCAAAACAATCCAAATTAGTTTATATATATATATATATATATATATATATATATATATATATATATATATATACTTTCTTTAAGAAAAACAACAAAACCGGTCACATAGGATTATGAATTCATTTCCATCCTGTTACGCGCGTTTTTGGAAATTTCAAAAATGCGTAACAGGATGGAAATAAATTTATAATCCTATGTGACAGGTTTTGTTGTTTTTCTTAAAGAATTTATTGCTCTGTATTATTGTTACATTGAGGAAAATTTAGGAAAATTTAAATATTCACTCATGAATAATTTCTTGTCCAGATGGAATTACTCCCAACTCCGGTTTAACTGGACCAAAGAATACTTATATATATATATATATATATAATATTAGAGGCGATCGTGCTGTAATAATTACTGTCGTAGGAAATGGATACTGCACCACGATTTCAAATCCCGGACGAGGCCCATTGCATCTCACATAGCGCTAACATCCTTGGGAATGGTAATAATCAAATTATTCTCCCTCCAACTATAGATAAATTGTAGGGCGGGCTAGGCTCTTAAATCTTAGCATGGAAACCAGTTTGAGAAGTAAAACTCTGAATTCAAACTTGTTAAACTCCATTCGAAAATTGACCGAATGTCACACCCAGCACATGCGGAGTGGTTAAGTATATATATATATATATATATATATATACCCGGACAAAAATATAAGAGCACCCTTAAAATTGTTTAAATGCCTTCTAATTGTTCTAGTATTGCAAGGAGCGTCCACTAGGAAATTTCAATATTTTTTATGTGGATGAAGTTTTCTTTTTTTCATCACTTGAATTGTGGTGATAATTTTTCTAGCCTGCCAGTCGGTTTCCTTGTCCCATACTTATCTGGACTTTTTAAGTAATTGCAGATAACGGTTTTGCTGCGACCTAAGGCCTTCAAAATTTCTCTCTGAGATTTTCCGACTCTCTTCAGAGCAGCAATCTGACCTTTCTCAAATTTAGATGATTCAGTTCTTTCAGTCATTTATGTTTTTAGCATTTTATATATTACAGTTTTAATACCTTTTTTTATATTACGTAAACTCTTTATAATGAATTTTTTTAATTAAATTAAGTCCTTTTTTCTTTAGTTTTAATTGGTGGTCTTATATTTATGTTGAAAATAAATGTCAAAATTTAGCATAAATGCTAATATACACGAAAAAAATGAATGGAAATTTCTTCTTATTTTAAATTTAAATATCTCTTAACTTTATCATTCATATATCTTATTTTCTTAATTTAAGATTTGTAAACAATATCTTTTTCTTAATTTTTGAGGGTGGTCTTATATTTTTGTCCTGGGGTGTATGGATACATCGGCCGATTGATAAAATCTAAAATATCAGTAAAACTATGACAGTTTGGTTTGATTTTATGGTATATCAACCAGTGTAGGTTAATTAATGCCAAATCAATATATATTAGATATACGATTTGTAAACACATTTTGTAGTAACTATTAACTATATTTTAAAGTTCAAAATCACAAGTGTTTAAAATCTCTTGAATGATCAAGTGCATGAATTTCAGAGTCGTACATTTGGATAAAGTTGATACATAATCGACGGTGCTTAGTGACAGTCAGTTTCTCGCTATTCTAACTCTATCACCTCTAATGAGCAGTCATTATTTACAAATTTAGCAAATTATACCATATATATATATATATATATATATATAGCCATCACCATTAAGTCCCATTGCTCGCACGGATTTTCCTGACTCTGTCTTCCCATTCGTACTTATCATTCATCGCTTCCGACTTCGTGTCTACACAGAACTGTTGTTGGTAAATTTTTGCTGGTCAGCCAATACTGGCACGACTATGTGAAGGGGTCAATTGGAGAATGTCACTTATGAGTTCGTCCTTGCTTCTCCAACAGTGCCTCGTGTGTCTTGCTTGACTGACTTGAATGGTTTTAGAGATGGGAGGTGAGTGGCCGTACAGCTGTTGCATTGCAGGTGTTGCTTCCATTATGTATTCGGTATAGCTCCTAGCATTCTTTTGCAGCTCCTATCTAGATTTTTCTCTCTACGTTTTATCGGCGTCCATGTGGTGCACCCATATTGTAGTATTGACACCACCAGGGCTTGCAAGTAATCAGGCTTTATTTCATCGGATAGATCAGACTTACTATCGATTATATGGGATTATATGGGAGTCTGATATATATATATATATGAGAGAGAGAGAGAGAGAGAGAGAGAGAGAGAAAGAGAAAGAGTATCACTTGTAAATAAATGCTCTTTTACTAATTTCTTTATTTTCTTCAAAACCAAAGATACCGCGATTTTTAATGAAACGCATAAAATCATAGTGAATATTATTTGGTCTTATTTATAAGAAAATTCAACAGTATTGAAACTCTGATGAGAATATAGAGCAGTTCGAAAATACGTACGACGTTACGTAAAATGTTTTATGTGGTATGTTTTTAGACCAAATTTTTTCTTTATATATATATATAAAACACAACATACATATATATATATATATATATATATATATATATATATATATATATACAAACACAACACCTAATGCATTTGCAGTAGGTGTTGTGCTATCAATGCCTTAATCAGATCATGACTATTTTGGGTTTGGCAACGTTTCGAGGCTATTTCTTGTCCATGTCGGCAGCATCAAAAACAGTCTAGTTCCCGTGGGTTGACAAATCTAGTCAGCACCCTCACCTCCGGTTCACTTGATGCCAGGCAGGTCTCTAAATGTGGTTGGAGCTGTGGAATTTTGGTCAATGAATCCACTCTGCTAGTGTTTCTCCCATATTAAAGAATGACCTTGTGCGATAATCCATCCACCCGGGCAGTCAAAAAATATTACATTCCATCTTAAGCTGTTTTTAATCCCTTTTGTTTTTTCTTTACTTTTTTTTCTTATACACAGCTACTTTTACCTCTTTCTTTTGTTTTCTCTTTTCCACTTTTACGTGTCTACTTTTTTCTTTCTCTAACACCCAATCCATTCTTTCTTTTTCTTCTTCTCATTGCCTCTGTCTCTTTCTTAATTTCATCGTTCTTTTCTTCTCATTGTCCCAGTCTCTTTCTTTCATTTCCTCGTTCTTTTCTTCTCATTGCCCCTGTCTCTTTCTTTCATTTACTCGTTCTCTTCTTCTCATTGCCCCTGTCTCTTTCTTTCATTTACTCGTTCTCTTCTTCTCATTGCCCCTGTCTCTTTCTCTCATTTCATCGTTCTCTTCTTCTCATTGCCCCTGTCTCTTTCTTTCATTTCATCGTTCTCTTCTTCTCATTGCCCCTGTCTCTTTCTTTCATTTCATCGTTCTTTTCTTCTCATTGTCCCAGTCTCTTTCTTTCATTTCCTCGTTCTTTTCTTCTCATTGCCCCTGTCTCTTTCTTTCATTTTCTCGTTCTCTTCTTGTCATCGCTCCAGCCTCTTTTCCTCGTTTCCTCTTTCTCTACCACTAATTATTTCCACCCCCAGTCCCTATTGGTAGTGCTAAGAACACGCTGATTGCTTTCCCTGTAGAGGAATAAGACCCCCACTCCTCCCAATAGTGGTGTCCTAAGTATGTTAATAAAATGAATCTGGTAGTGAGGTTTCAGTCCAGAAGTTTAGAGTCACTCTTTGGATGCTATAACTCCCCGATCCTCTTTCACCAAATGTGATAATATCTGTTAGGGTCATATCTATGAATCAAATAGATCTGTTTAAAAATTTTTAATATTGGATAGGAATACTTCAAACCAAATATCAGTGTGCAAACAAATGATTATTAAACAAAAATATATAACTGTATATGAATTATTAGTATTAGATATGAATACTTGAAACCATATAACTGTATGCAAGTTATTTGTATTTGATAAGAATACTTGATATAATATAACTGTGTGCATACAAAAATTATAGACAAATGAAAAAAATAGAATGTTAAAAAAATTGCAGGGGAACATTTAAAACATTGTTACGGTTACAATCAAACATTAATGAAATTTCAAATTAATGAAATTTCAACATTTGGATTTGATAAGTCATGAAACAAATAAACAAAACAAATCAACAAAAAGAAAGATTAGATAATACGAAGGGTAACGTACCGTAAAACCGACTTACCAATGTCTATTTTCCCCGTTGCTTTTTTTTATCTGGTTTCATTCCTATATTTGTTCACCCCCCCCTATCTCTCTCTCTCTCTCTCTCTCTCTCTCTCTCTCTCTCTCTCTCTCTCTCTCTCTTATTTAAATAGAAATAAAGAAATTTAGTAGAAAGATAAACTGATCAAAAATTAGCAATGAAAGTCTTTAACTGTTCATACGCCTTTTTGAAGACGTTTACTGACTACATTGGACAGAAAGTGACAAAGATTTGCAAGTCTCAAGATACTAGACATTGAATCTGAATCCAAAGTCGAACACATACTGTTCTCTTTAAAAAAATGTCATGATTTTATCGAAATAACATCCACACCCACAACTAAGGTATGCCATTATTCTATTGATGTAACTATATATTTGTATATATATACATATATATATATATGTGTGTGTACGTGTGCATGTGTACGGTGCAGATTGTTCTTGTTATCGTTTTTTCTTTTTATCTCATTTAAATTTCATAAATTATGTATTTTTTCTTCTATGCAAATCTTAATGCAATCTAAATTGAGTTCAAATCCAGTTGAAAAAAGAAAAGAAAAAAAGAAATCAGAAAATTATCTTCAATTACTTTGCATTGATCACAAACCATTCTGGTGGAAATCTCGTGTTTCAACGTATGTAAATCTCATTTTACTACGTTAATAGATTTTTTTTTTCGTTTTCGCTATCATTATATATATATATATATATATATATATATATATATATATATATATATATATATCAGTGAATCTTGTTTTATAACATGTGCACATCTCGTTCATAGTTTATAATGTCTGGAAATCTTTTTTAAGCATTTACAGTTTTCCTTTTTCTTCGGTTGCAGATCGAATTCGAAAGGTTTCTATGCTTTCTTCGTGATATCTTTTTATTTTTTTTAATCTCTTTTCGGACATTTTTTATAGAGATTTCATATCTTTATTTCCTTACAAACGGCAGTTTTTTGCTTGCAAATGTGCATACGAAGTCCTTTTTTATTTTTTTATTCTTTATTTTTTATAGACCCACGCTCTTTATGTGAATGTTACGATTCGAAAATGTCCAATTCATATTCATCTGTTTCTTTTAATTTTTTTTAACCGTGTGGAACTTCAAAAATCTCGATTTTGGAACTGCAAGGGGATTTCGTTTCAAAATGTCTCGAGATCTTATTTCGTCTGTTGGAACATCTCATTTTAAAACATCAGATCTTCCACACGATCTTATACTAAAAATATAGTTTAAAAAATGACATTTTTTTCTTTTTTTTTTTTTTTGTTCATAATCATTTTTTTAAACAATTTCTACAAATTACCATATTGACAATTTTTCATACACGTGCATGTATTTCAAGAGCATTTAAAATGACATTTAGCACATTTTGTAATCTATTTGTTGTACAGCTGAAATATTTAGTGATCAGCCCTTATTACCGACGTATTGAACATAATGTTGTATTTTGAAGTTCTTTCTTTTAGTAGATCAGTAAATAAATAACTGTTTATTGTTATTATTAGTAGTAGTATCTGCGAAAAAAAGTCCAGTTATATATATATTATATATATATATATATATATATATATATATATATATATATATATATACTATATATGCTCACAACACACGTATGAATTACTTTAGTCAAAAAATTATATATATATATATATAAAGTGCTTACGGTAAATAAATAAATATATATATATACACACGTATGTATATATATATATATATATGTGTGTGTGTGTGTGTGTGTGAGAGAGAGAGAGAGAGAGAGAGAGTGAATAATGAAAACGAATCTGACAGTATAGAGAAAATAGAAAAACAAAATAATCTAAAAGTGACGAATTTATTATAAAGGAAACTTAACGTTAAAACATTTCGGTTTTAGTAAACCTTCCGCAGGATTCTAGGACGATGAATGTCTTAATAATTCCATCGTTGTTCTATCAACTCTCGTTTCACGATATATATATATATATATATATATATATATATATATATATATATGTTTCATCGAAAGGTATTTTTTTCTTCAAATAACTGAAACTTACAGCCATGAGACGGTCATGAAGAGAAGATAAATCGTTATTTATTCTAGGTTTAACTTACTCTCGTGGGCAGAACAGATCTAACTCAGGTTGCGTCGTTTCAAGTTTAGTCATCCTTGATTATACGTCGTTTGTCGAAAAATATATGAAAAAATTTAAAAAAGCAAATTTAAGTCCTTTTATTCGATTTTACGTCTGTCTGCCACAAATAAAAAAAAGTAAAGTTGGCGGATATGGTTACCCGAAGGCTCCCTTTTCAATAGCTACTACACCGAGGTGTAGGGGAGGACGCTACTCCATTCCCTGGATTGCTCCACTTCACCCTTGATACGTACCTTATAATGCTGAGTGTTAAGCAAGGAGGCATCAAGTACTATTTTTGAGGCTTTGGTGTTGATCGGCCAGGGGTGGAACTGAGGTCTCCCGGGCCATTGGCGAACGCTCAAACCGCTTAGCCAATGGACCACCACAAATAGTGAAGTCGTAATATCACAAAAAAAAAAACTGTTAAGAGCACATAAAATCATGTTACTGTACAATAAATATGAATAAGTATATATAAAACCACGACGAGCTACAGCTATCTACGTTCGCAATGTAAATAAACAAATTGAACGTGAATATTGTTAAATATAACATAGATTAGTTTATTTTCTACTATCACAAAATAATCTTAATAACTGTATTGTTATTTGACCTAACAAATTCATTATATTTTATGTCTTAGAGCAAACTACATTCACAAATAAAGAGTCAGTGATGTACAGCAAATTATAAACATCTACATTTATAAATTGGTCTCGTGGGTAAAGTATTCGCCAGGAGACCGGAGTTCAATCACAAGTCGAGTCATACCAAAGATTCAAAAATTCGTACTAGATGCCCCCTTGCTTAACACTTAGTATTGTTAGGTAGGGATCAAGGATAAAGTGGAGCGATCCAGGGAAAGGAGTAACGTCCTCCCCTACACTTCGGTTTAGTAGCTATTGAAAAGGGAGCCTTCGGGTCGCCCTTGACTACGGTCACCAACTTTATTCACTTACAGACATGGGTTCGTAAATTTAGATTACTTTTCTCTATACTATATTAAAAACTAAAATTTATTTGTTTGTAAGCTTAAAGTAGATTATCAAAAATGCATTTATAAATAAAATAAAGAACTGGGAATGGTTATTTGGGGTTTAGCCGAGTGACAAATAAATTCGGAGACAAGTAAATTCGAATTAAGTAGCCTCTACTGGAATAAATTACTGATGTAAGGTGACGTATACCATTATTTAAACATTTTCTCATAATTAGTCCATATATATATATATATATATATATATATATATATATATATATATATACTTGAGATAAATAGTTAACGTCCGTTTAAAACTTAAAACGGCAGCAATAACTGTTCAAAATAAGTCAGTCCTCAATACAAAAATATCATAGATCAAAATAACCGAAGGTCACCCATTTTCAAATTCAAATTCCAAAAAAGTTGATAATCAGGTAAGTAAAATTTATCTGATGACCAACCTTCGTGAAATTAAAAGTATCAAATTGGGTAACTTTTTTTAATATATATATATATATATATATATATATATATATATATATATATATATATATATAAGACAGTATTTAATCCAGTAAATCTGGAGTAGGGAAAAATTCCAAACAGAACAATTAAAATATTTGAACATAGAATATGAAATTTAAGTAATTCCGGTCAAAAGCTCAATGCAAATAAAATCCACAAAGCAAATTATTTTTTCGATTGTTGATTTTTTTATTAAATATATATATATATATATGTGTGTGTGTGTGTGTGTGTGTGTGTGTGTGTGTGTGTGTGTATGTGTGTGTGTGTAAAATCTTCCCTATAAATAAGTATACTCCGAACATACTTTTAGAAAAACCTAATTTTCAGAAATATGCATATGCAGTAGTCAAAAATAAGTACACCTTATACATACCCAAACAATTTTATTTTTGGTAAAAGACTTTTAGGGCTGTAGATTAGTGTCTAAATTATACCTAATAACATCTGTTTTGAATGCATAATGTTTTAATTGAAATAATATCAGTCTCCTATCTTTAGTTTTAAAAAAATGCATTTGTTTAACTAACAATTATCCCCAGAAAAGCCAAATTCATCGTTGGGTACGCAAATTTCAAGCCTCAGGGTCAGTTAACAACATCAACAAGAAGGCAAAAAATCCCATATCTGGCAGGAAGTTGGCTGTAAGATGTTCTGACAATGTGGATCCGAGGAGAGATTCTGTCGGAAGGAGTCCGAAAAAATCCCTCCGAAGACGTTCCTAGGAACTTGGTCTTTCATGTGTGCCGTTGGATAAAGTCAATCAATTTCTGCCCTTGTCATCTTGTTTGACCTTTAGATTCAGATGAAAGATGACTAAATGCAAAATAAATTATCATATTTATGTGTTGCATCTATTTTCAGACACCCTGTTTATGGATAATATCAAGGAATTCGCCAAAAATGACAACGAAGTAGAAACCCTTACAAAAGCTATTAGAATCTACTGCTGGGATATAGGAATTGAATTTGGGATTGAAAACTGTGCCATGATAATGACAATAAGGGGGAAAAAAGAGAAAGGAAGGAATAGAATTACAATATAAGGAACACTTGGAGAGAAGGAAAATTACAAGTACTTGGGAATATCCTTTGTGTTGACTTTTATATCGTTATAGTAGTATCTGTAAGTATATTGTAGGTTGTTTAATCCCAAATCCTCTTTACGCATACACACACATACATGCACATACACACACACACACACACACACACACACATATATATATATATATATATATATATTAGATATATAAGTTTTCTAAACAAGGTTTGTTGCTATCATTTTTAATCGAGCCTGAGCTCATTTCTTTCGCAGTCAAATTGTTTCAAGTACACCTATATAATTCAATATCAATCATTTGTTTGCATTCATTGTTTGAAGATAATTTCATTTTTAAATGAGTTACAACTAATTTGTTTGCTCAGCAACACTGCTATTGTTTTTTTACAGTTAAATGGTTTCAACCATTACAAGCGAACACAATTCAATTCAATATTAATCAGTTGTTTGCACATAGGGAAGTGGTTACATGTATTGCTATTTAACACGAATTATTCTATTGAACACTATTCCTTTGCACACAGTCTAATGATTCTAAATATTGCAATGTAATACCAATATTTCAATTTAAACTCACATTTAAATTGTTTCAAGCACTGTAATGCATCACAAAAATTCATTTGAACATCAGTTTTTGTAACAGTGTGTGTAACTGAGTTAAATGATCAAACAGTTCTTTTTCTAACAATTCGATTTAGCGTAAGTCCTTTGTTTTCACATAGTTTAAATGACAAACAGTTCTTTTTAACCCAAAGATAGGGACCTATCAGGGTCTACAACTCCGAGTCAGATTTAAAACTGGTGAAAAAAACAAAATAAGGAGTAAAATAGATGATTTTTGAATAATATTTTACAAGAAGAAGAAGAAGAAGTTGCCGGGAAGTGGATTTCGCCACGCCAACAGACCATACAGTGAAAGTGAAGGAACACGAAAATCTGAACAAATACCTGGACCTTGCCAGAAAGTTGAAAAAGCAAGGGAAAATAAAGGTGACAGTGATATCAGTTGTATTTTTGGTTCTGGGAACAGTCCATAAAAACCTGGAAAAAAATTGGATGGACAGTAATTCGAGGAAGAATTGAAACCATCAAAATAACAGTATAACTAAAATCGGTGAGAAGACGTAGAAGATTGCTGGAGAGCTGTGGAGAGCTGTGGAGACATTCCGCAAGTCAGACTTCAGTGAAAAATCATCAGTTACAGCTGGCATAAAAAAAACTCTCAAGAAGAAGAAGAAGAAGAAGAATGGAAACTTGAGGAGACTTGCTGTCACTCAGACTCTTTTGGAAAACCATCAGCTAACGTTAAAGGGAAAAAATCTTAAACGAGTAAAATAATAATTCGCCGTAATAGTCGTTTGAGGAATATCTCTAAATTTAAAAGTTCGTGCGAATGCGCCAAATGGTTAATAAATGTTAAAATACAGATGCAAAAAATTACAACTTGTCAAGCACAAAAATTTACCCTTTTTTAGTATAGAAATCAGTAGAGATATAATAATAATAATAATAATAATAATAAGAAGAAGAAGAAGAAGAAGAAGTTTTTTGCATACAGTTTTATTGTTTCGAGTATCCTATCTAATACTAATAATAAATACATTATAATATGGTTTCAAATATTCCTATCAATACAATCAATTTATCCTTGGTAAAAAAATAAATTGTAGCTTTATGTAACTATTTGTAATACAAATAATTAGCACAGAATTATATGGTTTCAAGTATTCTTACCGAATACTAATAATTTAAAATGACTCTCATAGATGGTAATAAATAATTGCATCTGGTTTTTATTATGTTACATTTTTTGTAGGGGCAAGATTGATATTAAAACAATATTCAACTTTATTTAACACAGGTTTCAATAATTATATGAAGAAAAACTTCTCCGTACTCTTCACTAATTTAAATTTACTATCTAATGACAATTTATTGTAAAGAAAATTTCACTTCACACCCAGCAATAAAAATTTCTAACCCTTTAATTAATTTATAGAATAATAGTTATTCGTAAAATTTCGAAAGTTTTTCGTCTTCCAACTATTGAAAATTTAATAATGATGACAATATCATAGACAGAAAAACGATCCCAAATATTTTTCTAGAACGTAATGATAAAATATTAACACTTTAGCAAATAAGTTTTGATATTTTTTTCTATTACACACATATATGGGTTTATATATATATATATATATATATATATATATATAATAACAATTGGTCACATTAACATAATAAATTCATTTTCATCCAGCTGAAAAACATTGATAGAAGTCAATACTCTAAAAATTAACAGGACTTCTTCAGATCGAGCAAGAAACAAGAATTTCTTGTTACATCTGAAGAAGTTCTGTAAATTTTTTTAGAGCATTGACTTATATCAATGCTTTTAATAGGATGGAAAAAAATTCATTATCTTAATGTGACCGATTGTTGGAGTTTTTG
Source organism: Sepioteuthis lessoniana (assembly GCA_963585895.1). NCBI lineage: Eukaryota > Metazoa > Mollusca > Cephalopoda > Myopsida > Loliginidae > Sepioteuthis > Sepioteuthis lessoniana. The sequence continues at coordinate 27,383,270 of OY757925.1, read as the reverse complement.
AAAAAAATCATTTGCTCCGTGGATTTTATTTGCATTCAGCTCTTGACCGGGATTACTTAAATCTAATATTCTATTTTTTGAATATTCTAATTGTCCTGCTTGGAATTCCCAACTCCGGATTTACTGGATTAAATAGTCTTGTATATATATATATATATATATATATATATATATATATATATATATACTAGTGAAAAAAGACTCGACTTTTCAACTGTCCTCTTTGACGAGTCAAATTAATGCTAAAATGTTACAAGCTACTTGATTTGAAATAGTTAAGATTCATCAATTATATATATATATTCGTCAGACAGAGTATATATATATATATATGTATTTAACACTGGGTTTCATGCTTTATGCATTCGTCAGACAGAGAATATATATATATATATATATAAACTTTTATATATATATATATATATATATATATATATATATATATATATATATATATGAACTTTTAAAACTTTGCTTTCTCAATAAGATTTCTAGTCATAATTCTTTCAAAATTAGAAACAGCTGCACAGTAGAGAAAAGACAAAAGAAGCGAAGAAAAAGAAAAATAAAATATACATAAGTTGGCGACCTTAGTCAAGGGTGACCCGAAGGCTCCCTTTTCAATAGCTACCACAAACGAGGTGTAGGAGACGGCGCTACTCCATTCCCTAGATCGCTGCACTTTACTCTTGATCCTTATCTTATAATGCTGGGTGTTAGCAAGGTGGCATCAAGTACCATTTTTGAGTCTTTGGTTTGACTCGACCTGAGATTGAAACCCGGTCTCCCGGACCAATGGCCAACACTAAACTCATTAGACCAATGGCCCGGGAAACACATTACGCTTTTAAGGTAAATTTCAAAGACTAATTACACCTCACAGTTTTGAAAAAGGACGCAACAAACGAAAATAGAATGTTAAAAACTTTCTTCTTTTTTTTTAAGAAATGAAAATAAGATTAGATATATTTCTAGAGATATCAACTCGTAAACTTAAATGCCCTAATGATGGTTTGATTAAAAAATCGAAACGTTCAACTGCAGCAAATAATTCAACTATAAATAAAATCATTGTCTATTCAGACAATGATTCAGACAATGTTTTTCAAATTTTCACATACATACATACATACATACATATATATATGCACACACACACACACACACACACACATATATATATATATATATATATATATATATATATATATATATATTATAAAATGAATCGGACAGTATATAGCTACAATAAGTAAAAAAATAAAGTTGGCGGCCTTAGTCGAGGGTGACCCGTAGGCTCCCTTTTCAATAGCTACTACACCAAAGTGTAAGGAAGAGTGCTACTTCATTCACTGGATTGCTCCACCTTACCCTTGATCTGTACCTTATAATGCTGTGTGTTAGGTAAGGCAGCATCAAATACTATTTTTGGAGTCTTTGGTACGACTCGACCTGGGATTGAACACCTGTCTCCCGGACCATTGGCGAACAGTCTACTCATTAGGTCAAAAAAATATGAAAAAATTAGGTCTTCTGCAAACTTTTAAGTGAAAAGGTTTTAAAATCTCTGACGAATTTTCTGTAATTTCTTAAAAATCCATTACGAATAAGTTACGCTTTATAATAAATTTCGAAAACTAATAACGCAACAAAGATTTGAAACAAAACGTTACTAACGGTAATAGAATGCTAAGATTTTTCATACTTTTCGTTTCATTATTAAAATTGAATATAATTGAGAAGGTTCAGCATCAGATATTAATGTGATCCTGATAACGGTTTAATATATAACACCGAAACATTGAACATTGGTATAATATTCAACAATGAATAAACTCACCACCTGAATACCTTTTTTTTCGTATATATATATATATATATATATATAAACCCATGCCGAGATTTTAAATCGATTGAAAGGGTCCAGAGACAGGAGTTCCTCGCAACACTCATGATTTGTTTATGGGTACGCTTTAACGCCTTAAAAAATGATCGATTCAACAATGTAGAACGATTTATTGACTTTCCAAGGACATTGCCATCTCACCATATAACTAACATAATTGAATTAAAGATTCATTATTGAGATTTTGTATACTAACTTTACCCATACATTTCATTAAAGTCGTATTCTCGTTCAGTGTAATGACGTGTCATTGAGTCAGTTGATTCAAATTTTATTATTTTGAATTTTCATATTTTAGCTGGAAAGTTGTGAATACAACAACGTTTAATGGGAAAAATGCATCTTAATGTAAGAGAGGATCAAGAAAGTCTGGGGGTATTGTAAAATACTGCTTGGCCATCCTGGGTTACTGGTAATCAAGCTTTAACCCCGAAACTAGGCTTAACCTTAGAATCATAATATGATGATGGCTTTGTTGGCTAAATAGCTGTTGTTGATGTTTTGTGTGTTTGTATGTGTGCTTTATTTGAATTGGTTGGTTGGGTTTTTTGGCACATAAACTATTTTCGGTTCTTTAAGGCAAAATTCTATTTATATACATATATATTAGATATATGATTTGAAAACACATAATTTATAGATAATATTTTTAAACGAGTATGAGCTTTTCTTTTCTTTTTTTGCACACAGTTAAATGCTTTTAAGTATTTCTATCTGACTCAAATAATTCATTTTGCTATTTATCATTTGTTTGTTAAATGCTTTCAAGGATTGCAGTGAAATTAAAATGAATATACAAATGATTTGTAAGTGAATAGTTTTTTTGGTAATTACATTTTTAAATGAGAACAAATTTGTTTGCTCACTTGTATTGATGTTGTTTCTACACAGGTTTATTATTGCCATCTAACACTTATAATCCCATTCAATATTTATCATTTGTTTACAGACAGTGAAGTGCTTATAAGTATTGCTATTTGACTATGATTATTCAATTTAACACTATTTATTCATTTGCACACAGTCAAATGGTTCCAAGTGTTGCTATATAATACCAATAATTCAATTTTGGCTCACAGTTAAAGAGTTTCATGTATTGCTATTTAGCATTAATAATTCTATTCAACATAATTCATTCGTTTGCACACAGCTAAAATGTCAGACAATTCTATTCGACCTATAGATAGAACCCTATCTGAAGCAACCACTCCGCGCCAGAGTGGACCTAGGAGCAATGGCAATGAAAAGGTACTTCACTTTCCCCTAAGCTCCAGAACTTGAGCCTCATCATCAGAGTGTTTAGTGTCAAAAACAGGAAACTCGTTGAGAGGCGGTCTTACTATTTATTTTTGTCCGTAACATCTTCTTTTAATATAAAACACAAGTGTAGCGTTCTGTGTTTACATCTGTGTGTCTGTGCACCTAATATTTAAAAAAGAAAGAAATTTTTGTTGTAATCTTTAAAGAAAGAAAAAAAATTAAGTGAAAAAGAATCTGGTGATTTGTAGTAATTTACTAAGAGTTTTGCTTAGATGTGGCACAAGGCCATATGAATGGGACTCCCAATGAGACTTGAACTCACGCTTGCAGGTTTGCCAGTCAAACTTGCTAACATTTACACAACCCGATGTGCCCGAATCTGGTGATTTGTAGCTCGCCACATCGAAAGAGAAAAGAAAAGAAAGCAGACAATTCAGCAGTCGTAACAGCAGGCTGACTTGAGAACTAAAAGGAAAGAAAGAAAGAAAGAAAGAAAGAAAGAAAGAAAGAAAGAAAGAAAGGTGAGATGCCTGGTGTTTTTTATAAGTGGTTTTGAAATCTTAAAGAAAGAAATGAAAGTAAAAAAAAAGAAAAAAAGATTGAAGAAATTGAATGATTTGTAGTTTCCCAGCGTCGAAGAAGACACCAAAAGAAAGTAAAACAAGGAGAAATGTGTCCATAAAATGATTTTAAAAGTTATGGAAACTATTATTTCAATGTTGATTAAACAGTCATGAGTCTGAGGAGAAAAGATATTTCCCAAATTGGAAAATGTTCCGCTTTAAATTTAATTCTAAAAAATTTTTTAGTTTAAAAATTCCTGAATTCATTTTTTTTAAATATGAAAAGAAGTCTCTTAGAAGTATTTTTGAATCTGTTTTTTTTTTTTTTTTTTTTTCGAGTTTCATATCGAGTTTTGTTCATCATATGTGATACCTATTTATGAAATCATCAGTTTATATTGAAAAAAAATTTCAATTCTTTTGTTTTACATTCATTTAATTATTTTGATATACCCTTTTTATAAATACTTTATACTTTATATAAAATTCAACCGTCATTATTGATGGGTGTAATCTAGCGTGTATATAATAAACTATTACAATTAGTAATATCATACTGTTACAATAATATTGTTACAATAATATTGCATATGAATGGATGAAAAGGTAACTATATTACCATATTACATGTAATTCTATTGCTTGTCTCATTAGGTGCTCCATTTATATATACATCCTTGTGCTACATCAGAGCAAAACACCAAGTGAATTATTACTACATTTAATTGCTTGTTCGCTTCCTAGATAGATAGACAGATAGATAGACATGAGCAGGCTGATTGGTTTGGTTTAATTTCTTTGTTGTAATGCCATATCAACTTTTATGGGTTATTCAATGCCAAAGCTATCATGTAAAAATACACTAGCGCTACTATATAACCTATAAGTGGGGAATTAGATGCTCTAAACTTTTCCCAACTGTATTTGTCCGAACGTTCATACATTAGCGTATCAGGAGTTTGAACTTGCTTACTATGATGTCGCAGTCCAGTATCTTAGTTACTAGGCAACGGATACACCCCCTCCTGATCAAACTAAGATAGATAGATAGATACATAGATAGATAGATAAATAGATAAACAAACAAACTTAGACTGACTGAAAAGCAATAAAAACAAATATTACATAATTGAACTAATAATATTCTTTTTCTATTTTCGCAGGCCATAGAGTAAAACTGAAGAGAAAAAAAAATGAATAACTGGAAGAAATATCCAAACATTGCGAAGGAATAGGGGGAAAAAATAGAACATGATGGTGGCAGCTGTTGTAACCGACATGACAGCACTTAGTGTTGTCTCGAATAACGTCTTTAAAAGAATTAAAAATCAAGAATTGAAACTCCGAGGAAAAATGGAGGTCAAACAGATGACAGTACTGCTAAAAGCAGCTGGGAAACTGAAAGGAACGCTCTCGAGTATTGATGACACTGCCACCGGGTGTGATCATTGTAAATATATGAAAATTTTATCATCATAATCATTATAATGATGATGATAGATATGTCATTCTTAAGAGTCCGTACGTGTTATGTCTCTTACGTGCTGTCTGTATGGGCCTAGGTATTGGTTGCTTTAGCTGTACAGACTGACGCACGAATGACAATTCCTGTTGCATTTAAAGCATCTGCACGGAGACGTCTTTGATAGCAACTGTGAAAACAAACGATCAGCTAAATATGGTATTTTGGGGGTCCACCGAACAACCCTGAGAATTGAGATTTAACCACCACAAAACCTCTTTCTGCAAGTGATGCTATACCAAATACACAAAGGTTTTTACAAACATATGGAATTGCAGACAGGTTTTAATATATCCATCATTGTTTAATGGAAAATTCTTAAGAGGACGAAAATGTTGTAACTGGTTTCAGGAATTGTAGAGAGTGACTCGAAGAGAAATTAAACTTCATTATTTTTGTTGAAAAAAACGGCCCCTTTAATAAGAAGCCTGAGCTTATTTATAAGTGTAGTCATAAGAACAAGTACTTGCTGAATCAATTAGCTAAGACTGTGAAAAAATGGGAATATACAAATTTTTGTTAGAGCCGACTGTGACTATTACCGCCTGCTCCTTAAGAGTGTATGGGGTGTCACTGTCGGTACTTACAAATTAACAAAAAATAATTACAATCTACATAAGCATCTGAATGTAATTACCATAATGGCATCTCTGAGACCAATGGGGTGGATTACTCGGCATAGACCATTTCCTCTTCGAGTAACTTGTAACAGATTCTACTGAGTTACATGGTACCAGCAGGAAAGAGAAATTCTTAATCTAACCAGTTAGAATACCCAAGATGGATTGCCTTTCCAACTTTAGAGATCTACCCTGCAATTTACCAAGTTGGGGAGAAATATATGATGAAGTGGACTCATGCCTTGTAAAAAAAAAAGAAGATTATTTACCTACCCTACAGCACGAAAAGGATGCGGCACAAGCAGAGTTTAACAGATTTTTTCTTCTCTTAAACAGGTTTTAACACCAAGGTTGAAGAGTCAGCCTGTCCTATTATTTACCCATAGTTGGAGGGAGAACAATTGGATTCATATATTTCCCAAGGGGATTAGCTCTCTGTGAAATGTAAACTATTGTACAGGATTTGAACTCGTATCACTGTTTCCATTTCCCACGACGATCACCATTACACTAAGTGCACTGCCATATATATTTGATATATATGTATAAACTAAATCTGGTATTAAGTAACCTACAGGAGTTGATGTGCAATAAAATACAACCAACCAACCAATATGAAAGGGACAGTAATGCTGACAATAGATGTGGTCTTCGGAACAACACCCATGAACGAAGAAAAGAGATTCAATAAACTGAAGTTTAGAGGAAAAATCCAAATCATCCTGACCACAACACTACAAAAATCAGTCAGGATACTTAGAAGAGATCTGGAGACCTGAGGAGACTTGCTGTCCCTCAGACACCAGTGAAAAACCATCAGTTAGAGCTGATGTGAAAAACTTGCATGGAGCAAAATAATGCAGTCTCTATGTGACAAGAAAAGAAGGAGGAAAAAGACTTGCCCGCACTGAGGATTGCGTTGATGCAACAATTCAGGCATTTCAAGAATATACAAAAAAAAAGAGTAAAATAAAATATAGACAGATAATAATGACAACAGTATCAGCAGGAGCAACTTTAGTATAGATAGGAAAGCAGCAATCAATAAATTTATAAAGCCGAAATGGGAAGAAGGAAAACAACTATATGAATACTTCAAGCGAGAAACTGAGGAATTTGCACATGCAATGGCTTGGACATGGCTAAGAAGAGAAAAACATCGGGAAAGAAATTGAATCTTTTTTGATAGCAGTACAAAATACAGTCATAAGAACTTATTATGTCATAGTAAGTGTTGGTTATGCGAGAAGTACAAGACTACTGGGTGCGGAAGCAAAATGTGGAATAGGGAATATTGCATTCACGCCTTTATTACGAGGTGCGAAAGCAAAATATGGAATAGGGAAGATTGGATTCACGCCTTTATTACGAGGTGCGGAAGCAAAATATTGAATAATTTTTAAAACGTTTTTTAAGTCTGATTTGTCCATTTTTTGAAAAAAAAACGCAATAAATCTAAATTTCATGATTAATTCTATTATTCAAGCGATTTTTCATTAGAAAAATTCAGCCTCATATGAGTGAGTGAGAAAAAAAACGACAAAGAATCTATGATTTACTTAGTGCTCAAACCAAACCAAAAACATTTTCTGAAATATACGAAAATATTTCTGATTTTGCTTCCGCACCCTGTTAGCATTACAGAGCTATAAAAATGATCCTCTGAGAATTGTGCAAAAGATTAAAATTTGACCATACAGACGAATGACAAAAGCACAAATCAGAATCCGTCATTGAAAATGAGACGCATAAAATTCTCTGGGACTTTGAGATACAAACGAATAATCCAATCGCAGCCAGAAGAGCTGACTGAGAGTTAATTAACAAGGAGAAAAGAACTTGTCATCTGGTGGGTTTTTACTGTTTTAACGGATCCTACAGTGAAAATGAAAGCAAGTAAAAAGCTGAACAAATAGCTGGATTTTGCTAGAGAGCTGAAAGCCATGAGGAACATGGTTTAATGATGATATCAGCCGTAGTTGAACAATCCCCAAGAACCTGAGAGAAGTTGAAATCAGAGGATGAATAGAGTCCATCCCGACCACAAGACTATCAGAATCGGTTAGGATACTTAGAAGGGTTTTGGAGATGTGAAGAGACTTGCTGTCATTCAAACTTTGGTGAAAAAACAACAGTTGGGACTAGTTGGATAAAAGTGTATTAACTGTCAGAAAAGAAAGAAAGAAAGAAAGAAAGAAAGAAAGAAAGAAATGATGAATGAATGAATAAAAGAGGAATAAAGATAATAAAAAAGTAAAGAAATAAATTCATCGAAAAAGAATGAAAAAGAAAAGAAAAGGAAATATCTTAAGAAAGAAAGAAAGAAAGAAAGAAAGAAAGAAAGAAAGAAAGAAAGAAAGAAAGAAAAATATAGTTGAAAAGAAAAATACACGAAAAGAAATAGACATACAAATTGCGAAAAAAATGAAAAAAAGATGTATAAAAAAGGAAGATACAAACGAAAAATAATACACAATTAAAAAGAAAAGGAAAAACGAAAAAAGAACACTGAGAAAGAAAGAAAGAAAGAAAGAAAGAAAGAAAGAAAGAAAGAAAGATTATCAATCAAGAAAAAAAGCAAGCAATAAAAGAAAAAAAGTAAAAAAGAAAAGAAAATGGCGGAAAGTATCTTCCCCCCAAACTCTAGAAATAAATAAATAAGAAATAAGAAGACTGCGTTTAATTCCTGTCTATCAATTTGTTACCATCACTTTGACAGGAGACATCGGCAGGCGGAGGAGAAGGGGGACAGAAGAGTGAGAGTGATCTGGACATTTCCGGAAAGGATGGTTACCGCGTCAGTGGGTTACCGTTCAATGCAGATACTGACTAGCACACACACACACACACACACACACACACACACGCGCGCGCGCGCGCTGAAACATCACATAGACGACAGCGTGCATATACACGCACACTCACTGGGAGAGTCACGCTGAGCCACATATACACGTTAAAGTACACATACACGCTGACGTACGTATTCACGTGTGCATGTATGCACACATACACACACAGACACACGTAGAAGTATACATACACGCGTGTGCACTCAGAGGCACCCACATGCATGACTATGGGACCACATAATCGTATATACCTACATAGTGTAACAACTCTTCTCAGGGGTGAGGTGTTGTTGGTTGGGTTTTATGGCATATCAACCTTTGTAGGCTATTTAATGCCAAATCCATTTTTATATGAATTATCAGTTTTAATTCAAACAATTTAGTTTAGCCTGAGTACACAGTTTAACTGTCAAAAACATTTTTATTTCAAGCTATTCAGTTTAGTCAAACAGTTATAATTCAAATAATTCTATTTAGTATAAGTATAGTTTTTGTTCACTCACAGATAAATGTAAATTCAGTATTATTTCAGATCATTCAGCTTAACATAAGTACGCAGTTTAGGTGTCAAGACAGTTCTATTCCAAGCAATTCAGTTTAGCATAAGTACGCAGTTTAGTTCTATTTGACCCTTAGATAGGAACCTATCAGGTGCTACCACTCCAGGCCAGAGTGGACCTGGGAGCGATGGCAATGAAAGGGTACTCTACATTCCCCAAAGCTCCAGCATTAGTGTCATAACCAGGACACTCGTTAAGTGGGGTTTTACCACTGTGCAGTGGTGCAGTCTGTGTATTCTATAGCCCCAGCCAACTGGGCAACAGAGGTGAGTTTGATCCTCACTAGATGCCTATACTTGCGATCTTTTTATCAAATTTAAGTTAAGTTTCTTTGGGCACAGTTTTTGTTTTATTTGAGCCTACTTTTTTTTCTGCACATCTCCTGGAGTAATGGCAAGTGAGCTATTTTTGCAAATCAATTACTGCTGAGTCGTGAGTTCAATTCTCACTGGATGCCCCATATTTCTGGCCTTGTGCCAAACTACCCAAAGCTGGACGAATGGCTACAATGCATATCTTGTAATGTTCAACAAGCAACTTTCAGAGATCAATTACAATGAAGTTGTGAGCTCTAAATGTCCTAAACTTGTGGCCTTGTGCAAAATCTCAAAGCTTAGTTCTTTGTTAGTTTTTTTTTTTGGGGGGGGGGCACTCCACCTGGTGTAATATTTAGCTAGATTGGTAATCCAATATGAGTTAAATTCTCACTGGGTGCCCCATATTTGCAGCTTTGTTTCATATGAATGCTAAGCTAAGGGAGCGCCTCGCATGATGTGGTGTTTAGCTATGTGGGCAATCTAAAGTGAATTCGATTATCATTTGGTTCTTTCTACGTGCAGCCTTGTGACAAACTCAGTTAAGCTTAATAAATGACTTCGCTGATTGCGTTCATTTACTGTGATTGGCACAAGACCAAGAATACAAGAGAACTCAGTGAAGTTATTGCTATATGTAGAAAAGAGTCTTTGATTTGTGCATGAACTGGTTGTAAATTCAATTCTACCTAGATGCCCGCCTACATTGACCTAGTGGCAAAATAAATCAAACTTAAATTCGAGGTTGGCTCGTGTCTGAATTAATTATGTATATTTCCACCAGTCCCAAGCGCGTAGCCAGAGTAGTGCAAGTAGGGTGAAGGTATTCATTAAGTCCGGGTGCGAGTTCAAATGGGAGGGGCGATTAAAAATGGCTTTATGTTGTAAGAATTAGCACAAAAATTAGTTCCCATCACATTTACAGGGTAGGGAGACGTGAGTTTCATGCCCACTAGGCTCTTCGCACACACCCCGCCTTGTTGACGAGGGACAAAGATTCTGAACGGATGATTTCCTACTTAGAGGATTGGCGTAACACAATTTTCCACACCCAGTCTATTTTTTCGTTTTTTTTTTTTTTTTTGAATGGACCCAAAAATAATTAATTTCAGCAGGACATATTTTCATAATACACCGTCTGATATCACGTGTTCTGTTACAGTGATTTAATATTGAAAGTTTTCATACTTTTATTCATCTAATCTATTTGATTCGGGTAGTGGTGCCTTGAGTAGTGTAATGGTTAGCAAGCTGGACTAGTAAACCTGCAAGTTCGATTCTCATTGGGTACCCCATTCATTTAACTTCATGCTACATCTAAGCAAAAACGTTAGTAAATTACAACTTGATTCGAGTGGTGTAATGGTTAACAAGCAACACGAACAAACTTTCACGAGTGAGGTCAAGTCTCATTAGGTGCCCCATTTATACGTCCATGAGCTACGTGTAAGTAAAACGCTTTGTAAATTATTGGATTTTTAAATGAAGATTTGTCAATCCTTATTAACTATGCCTTTTCTTTTATTCAATTGAAATTAAAAGTTGAAAGAAAATATATCAAAATTTATAATTTCATAATTTATTTTACACAAGATGAATAAATACATAGTTTTCTTCTTTATGAACGCATCAGGATAGATTAATTATTAAGTAAAATAAACAAGAGCTTTGTTGATGTTGTTGTGTCTTTTGTTGTTGTTGTTGTTGTTGTTGTGTCTTTTTTGTTGTTGTTGTGTGGTTTGGTTTGATGGCACATCAATAACTGTTGCTTATTTAATGCTAAATACTGTTTTTACATATACAATAAATAAATGATTTGTAAACACATTTTGTAAATACACACAGTTAAAGGCTCAAACAGTTCTATTTCTAACTATTCAGTTTAGCATAAGTCAACATAGATAAATGGTTCCAAGTATTGCTATCTATCACTAACAATTCAATTAAACTTCATAAATAGGGCCCTATCTATGGGTCAAATAGAACTAAACTGCATACTTATGCTAAACTGAATTGCTCGAAATAAAACTGTTTTGACATTTAACTGTGCGTAATTTAAAACTATACTTTTACTAAACTGAATTGTTTTAATTAGAACTATTTGACTAAATTGAATAGCTTGAAATAGAAATGTTTTTGACAATTAAACTGTGTACTTATGTTAAACTGAATTTTTTTTAAATAAAAATGGATTTCGCATTAAATAACCTAGAAAGGTTGATATGCCATAAAATCCAAACAAACAAACAAATCAAGAAAGTATCTGATTAAAAAGTGTCTTCATCAGTCATTCTTATTTCAACAATGAAAGAGTGCGTATCTTAATTTAATCTATGATCTCTCGCCCTTAAAGTTGAGGAACTGAAAGTGAAAATTCTACATGTAATGTTGTGGGAGCTTAAGAATAACAAAAATGCTCCAGAAACAGTAGAGAAAATTTCAAGTATCGCTCAAGTATCCTTACTGACGGCCAAGTCCAAAACTGGTTTTCAAAGTTTCGTTTTCGTGACACGTCATTGAGAGATAAATCCAGACCAGGATGCTCATTAAACATCAATGAAGATGCTAAAAGAGAATTGGTGAAATGCAATCGGCACAAAAGTACGCAAGAATTAGCACTTGACCCCAACATATCGCAATCCACAATCTGCCGCCATTTGAAAAAGATTGGGAAAGTGAGTATGAAAATCTTCGAAGAAAACGCCCTGCACTCTTTATAGGAAAAATGTTGTGCTTCTCTATAAAGCAAAGCCACATTCAGCAAGAATCTCACCTGAAAAAATATTGGATTTAGTCTGTTCTTCCTCATCCGCCATATTCACCAGACCTTGTACCAAATGATTTCCATCTTTTTCATTCTCAACAAAATATTCTGAGTGACAAAACATTTTCTCAAGAAGAGCAGGTGAAAATTTGTGGAAAACTTCTTGAACTCAAAACCAGCTGAATTTTACTTGAAAGGAAGCCAGATAAATGGCAAGAGGTGATTCAAAATAATAGCAAATATACTATTGGTTGAAAGTAATTCCTTGTTAAATTATTCATGAATAAATTATATTTCACTAATATGAAAATTTGACTCAACCCAATTGTTGATAAAACCTAATAGGGTGATGTGATGAAACTGCACATCAAAGCAAAATGTTTTATAAGAGAAATCAACTTAGAATGGTCAAATTTTAAGATATTGCTATTTCCTGTTCTAATTGTAACTGAATGATAATTTGGTGGTCGGCATTTGTACAGAAATGACTCTGAAATGCTAATTAGAATCCTTCATTCGTTACTAAATAGAAGCATCAATGTTATAACTGCTAATTGGCTCAAAGGTCATCTAGCGTATTCGTAATGATATTTATTAAGCTTTCCTTAGTCTGACACAAGGCCAGATGGTGAGAATGGTTGGTTTTGGTTTTGTCTGGTTTTATGGCAAATCAACAATTACAGGTTATTTCATGATCAATCAATGTTTATACATATAAACAGTTCATTTCAAGCAATTCAGTTTAACATAAGTACACAGTTTAGTTCTATTTGATCCATAGATAGGACCCTATCAGGTGCTACCACTCCGGGCTAAAGTGGACATGGGAGCGATAGCAATAAAGGGGTACTCCGCATTCCTCAAAGCACCAGCATTACGAGAGCCTCACTATCAGATTGTTTAGTATCATATTCCGGACACTTATTGGGGAGTCTTACCCCTGAGCACAGATGCAGTCTGTGTATTCTACAGCCCAAGCCGACTGGTCTAACAACTATTTTTAAACATCAAAAATAGTTCAAGTTCAAACAATTCAGTTTAGTTATGTACAGTTTTTTGTTTACACACAGTTAAATGTAAAAACAGTTCTATTTCTAACAATTCATTTTAGCATAAGTTTACAGTTTAGTTGTATTTGACCCATAACTTGGCAGGGATTACAATGAGATATGTAACGAGGAAGGCAAGTCTACATGTATTAATTATTGTAAAATAAATCTCTAGATTACTGATATATATATATATATATATATATATATATATATATATATATATATATATTCAATTGTTTAATTGGATATTTTTCCTCTTCCGTCTTTCATGTATTCTTTTTAGATAATTTCATTTGAGGTGATTTGATCACTTTTTTTTCTAACATAAAATATCCTTTTGGAATACCAGATATGACACATCTACAAAGGAATTTTTTCTTAAATTGATTTTTTGCTTGTTTGATTGCTTGGGTTTTATAGTATATCAAACTTCACAGGTTATTTAATGCCAAATTCTGTTTATATATATATATATATATAAACAGAATTTGGCTTTAAATAACCTGTGAATGTTAATATTGATTAAATTGATTATAATTGAATATTGATTATAAAGGTCAATTTTTTAAAATTAAAAAAAAGGAATATATATATATATATTCCTTTTTTGGACAACCAGCTCGGTGTGGATACTGAATGCCGTCAAGAGGACTAAGAGCGATAGACAATAGGGACGAATGACATAAGAGAATCAAGGAAAATCGTTCTATTTATACAGCTTGATGATGATGATACATTTATATATGTATGTGTGTGTGTATATATATATATATGTGTGTGTGTGTGTGTGTGTGTGTGTGTGTATGTGTGTATACATGTTCAGGTATTTTTTTACTTTATTTGTAACATGGTCCATAACACAAATACTCTGTCTATTGGAGAGTTCTCGTGATATAGTGGCTAACATGTTGGACTGCAACATCACAGTAAGTGAGTTTGAGCTCCAGTCACGCTATTATGTTTACTTTCGGACTAATGCCCTTGGAAATCTTTTCTTCCTCAGCAATCTGTTAAATAGTCCTACGACTGTACAAGGATGGCTTTGGCATGAAATAACCCAAGAAGTTTGATATGCCATTAAACAATAAAAAAAAAACCACTAAATATTTAGGAGCAATTAAGTTTTGCAAATCATTTATTCTATACTAAATGCAATCTTCACTTGGTGCGCCATTGTTTATGCCTTGTGGTTGACTTAGCTGAGTTTTGAAAATATCTAAATATCTACATCAGCATTTATTTCTGAGGTTGGGGTTCACATAAACAGTTGATTCTGGCCTGAGCCTCGAAGCCGGCATCTAGGATTTCCCAAAGGCATAAATATGAAGAGACGACGTGTTTGCGAGACGTGCCACGAACCCGTGCTTATATTACAAGCTGAGTTGGGCAAATCAGACGAAAAGTTCTTCACAGGGAATTACTGAACTATCATTAATATTCATGAGGTTTCCAAGTGCAAGAAGCGAGTCAGGTCTGATTACTCATGCTCGGAGAGAGGCAACGTAAAATCAACTCTAAGCAGAAGCAACGAGATAATCCGGGATTTAGAACGGTGCTTCAACTTTTCAAAGCAACGTCGTGAATAATGGTTTTATTCTCACAATGACCCCACACACTTACACTCCACTTCTAATGTAGTTCTTGTTATGCTGCTGCTGCTTTTTTTTTTTTTTTTTTGTAACTACCTGGCGTAGACATGTATTTCTATGTACACAGATCAGGGCGGTTCGGTTCGGTTTGCAGTTGTCACTGCATACGAGTACGCTGGGTGATTGATCAGAAAAAATATCCCGATGGTGATTTAAAAAATGCGTCGACGCACGCAGAAGACATCTTTGCTTACAAACAGTCTTGATGGGTGGTCGAGGCAGTTGCGTCTTTCAATCTAACGCTTCTCGACATAATTTGAATCCTAGGTCGACGATAAGATTTCGAAAGCTGATTTCCAGAGCGGGCACAGACTTCCTTCATGGGACTTTGGTTTAACATAACTCTAACATAACTCTGTCGCAAAGTTGGACCCCGTCGCTAGCTGATGAAGAAATTTGAAAATGTAAAAGTTAGACCCGAGCTCCAAGAAAAAATACCATTCACTTTATTAGTGTGTTTCAACTTCCCTCGAGAAGAGTCACAAATTAGGCAGATATGAAGTAGTATTGAGTCTCTAAGGGAAAGAGTCTCGTAACCCAAAAATGATAGTCCGCCCTTAATAGAGAACATAGAATTACTCTTGCGCTGAAATTCTCCTCTGCTGGACATTAACTGCTTAGTCGACCCCTTGAAAAATCCCCAATTCTTGTGTTATTGTTTCTCACGCTTACCAATAAAGTTCGCGTGGTTGACCTCTTCCTGTCGGTCAAACAACTGCCACTGGGTTCATCGGGGAGAGGAAGGCTGCCACTATATTACGACTGTCACAAATGTTTGTTTGTTTGTTTGTTTGTTTGTTTGAGCTTTATGTATATCAACCTTTGTGGGTTATTTAATGCCAAATCAATTTTTATACGAATAATCAGTCCTATTTCAAACAGTTCTGTTTAGCATTAGTACACAGTTTAATTGTCAAAAAAATTTCTACTTCAAGCTATTCAGTTTAGTCAAACAGTTCTAATTCAAACAATTCAGTATAGCATAAGTACATTTTATGTTTACACGCAGTTAGATATCAAAACAGGTCTATTTCAAACAATTCCGTTTATCGTAAGTACAGTTTCAATGTAAAAAACAGTTCTATTTGAAACAATTCAGTTTAGCATAATTACACAGTTTAAATGCGAAAACAGTCCTATTTCAAACAATTCAGTTTAGCATAAGTACTCAGTTTAGTTCTATTTGACCCATAGATAGGACCCTATCAGGTGCAACCACTCCGGGCCAAAGTGGACCTGGAGCGATGGCAATGAAGGGGTGCTCCGTATTTCCCAAAGCTCCAGCATTACTGGAACCTCACCATCAGATTGTTTAATGTCACATCCAGGGCACTCGTCTTACCCTTTTGCAGAGATGTAGTCGTTATTTTCTACAGTCCTAGCCGATTGGGCCATGTCACAAATGCCTGTAAAGGTAGCCATGACAAATTCCACAAAAAACTCCAATCACATGTGTGCTCTTGAGAGAGAGAGAGTAAGAGAGAGAGAGAGATACTGAATTAGTACTTTCTGTTTCTTAAAACTGAAGAATTAACTTACAACAACAACCATTAAGAAATGGTAGATTCGTATACTTATAAAATCTGCAATACACACCCAATACACATGCACGTACACAAACACAGACACAACCGTTAGCACACATATCGAAGCCCGGTCGTACTTATTAATAAGATTAATACCAACACTCCTATCTAAAATTAAGTACATTTGTATACTTAAAAAATCTACAATACCTGTACAGCACACACACAAGCACACATATATCACTTACATACATATATATATATATATATGTACAAGTTATCGTAAATATATAGTCCCGTGAGATTAATACGAGCACTCCCAGCATTATCTTTGCTCAGGGTGAGAGAAATCTTAGAAATGTCTTGGAAGTTTACTCTTTTTGGCTGTGTATGCATATTCTTTAAGAATTGTTTACCCCTTGTTAAGGGTAAACTTTGTTTTTACGAAATAAAATTGCATTTCTGACCCAATCTACGATAAAAGAAAAACATGCTAATTTTTTTCTATTGTCTTCTTTTTCTCATATATATATATATATATATATAGAGAGAGAGAGAGAGAATCGCCCATATGTACGTACACACATAGCGATACAAAGTTATTTTCCTTCTAAACCAAAGACCCTGGGTGTTTTTATTTCCAGTCGAAGATTGTACAAAAAAGTGGATATTATCAGGTATTATTTCTTTAACATGTTTTACAATATTGAATCTCTGTAACCAAAAATATACGTAGCAGTCCAAAAATAAATATACCTCTCATATATCTTTATGCAATTTGATTTCATTTTGTAAAACATTGCCATGGGAATACTTCTTAATTGGAAATGCTGTACATATATATTTGCGTGCATGTGCACATACCTGTACGAGCTAAAAATTATGCGAATTCAGGAAATATACTGACATATATGTTTATCAATTAAGTTATATATGAATATGAATATATACGTTGGTGGGCTGAAAAGTTCGTACACTGAAGGATTAATATGAGGACATTATATCTACTGTTGATAACTTTTATGACGAACAGGTTCCAAACACTGCAACACCGATGGAAGAAATGCGTGGACTACAAGGGAACCTATGTTGAAATTTTTGTCACATTCCATGGGAGTATCTCAGTCAGTCTATGAACTTTCAAGTCAACCTTCTTTATATATATATATATATATATATATATATATATATATATATATTACTCCTTGCGAGTTTTTCACACCGTCGTAAGCTGATAATCTTTCATTGGAGTCTGAGTAACAGCAAGTCTCCTCAGGTCTCCAGGATTCTTCTCAGTATTCAAGCTGACCTCAACAATGCTTATTTTCAATGGTCTCCGCTCGTTCCGCTTTCAACCTCTTGCAACCCTCTTATTAAGCTTTTGGGGATAATTCTAAGTGCACCAATTACAATTGGTATCATAGTCACCTTTATGTTCCATAGCTTTTTCAGTTCTCTAGCAAGGTCTACATATTTATCTCAATTCATTTTCTTTGATTTTAACTCAGTGTTTCTTCAAGACTATTTGGCCGGTCCACGTTTTCTTTTTTTTTATCACTGGGTCTGGCTTTCTTAGTGAGATTAGCTGATCTGTTTGTATCTCAAAATCCCTGAGAATTTTACGCGTCTCATTCCCCAGGAGAGATTCTGATTTGTGCATATACCATTAAATAGAATGGTCAGAGGTCAACTTTTTGTACGATTCCCAGTGGATCACCTTCCCTGCCCAGTCTTGTCTTGACTTGTACCCTTTCTATGCTAGTTTGCAGTATTCACTTAATATATGATTAATCGTTTCATCTCTAAAATCACATAATCTAATTTGCGTCTTATCTATTTTCGCTTTAATATAATTGGTCCGTGTGGCGTCGTTTTGTGCTGCAATTAAAATAGATTCGGTCTCCCGCTTAAAGTTTTTTTTCTTAGCTATGTCTAGTCATTACGTGAGAGATTTCGCTTGTTTGTCGCTTGAAATATCCAACCAGTTGTTTTTCGTCCCATATCTGTTTTGTAGTTGTTGTTCTGTTGGTCCTCATGCCGTCTGTGCTATTTCTGACCGTTATAAGACTTTCTTTGCTCTTTCTTATGTAGTCTTCGAACAGTCTTATTGATGTATCGACGCTATCTTCAATGCCAGCGAGTCATGTCCTCCTTCTTTTCTTTATACAAATCGGCTGTTTATATTATCTCTCAGATGTTACAGAGTCTCCATATTTGACCTTATGCATCGTTATTAGTTTTCTTGTCCTCTGGTCGATTTATCTGAGTTCTTCCCTCGTCCATTTCAAGAATGTTCCCGCTTATCTTACAAGGGGGCCGGCCCAGGTGTATATCTCTTTGACAAGATTCCTGCTGTAGAGCTTGGTTTCGAGAAGTTTTCTCATTCGTCTGAGGTACCTTTTTTATTTTTTATTTCATCTCCACTTGTTTGATTATGTCCAGTTCCAATATTCCCAAATACTTATAGGTTTCTTTTTCTCTGAGCATTCTGATTCTTTCTTGATTTAGCACATCTATTCCTTCCATTATCTGTCTTTTCCCACTTATAAGCATGGCACAAATTCCATTCCTTTATCCTATTTACCAACCCCTCCGCTCGGGCAGAATATGATACAAGGTCAATTTTTTAAGCAGAGTTTAACAGGTTTGAATTCAGAGTTTTCCTTCTCTTAGACTAGTTGCCTCACCAAGGCTGAAGAACCCAGTCTGTCCTACTATTTTACCCATTGCTGGAGGGAGAATTATTGGATTCATACCTTTCCCAAGGGTATTAGTGCTATGTGAAATGCAATCATTTTCGTCTAGGATTTGAACACGAGTCGCCGTGTCCATTTCCTACGAAAATAACCATCTCACCACGGGCACCTCCTACATTCCATTCCTTTACACTGATTGTATATCTGTTGTCTATGTACATATGATTGCTAATATTATCTTGCGATTTAGTAAATTTGTAGCCCTCAGTGAATTTTCTCAGTATGTAATTGAGTGGCACCATCGCTATTACAAAGGAAACGACGAAAGCGTATCTCCCTAGAGCATGCCTGTTTGGATTTTTACCTCAGCCAAAGTTTTTCCTTCAGCGATCAATTCCACTTTCCATTTTTTATGGATTCCGTGAGGAAATTTATGAAATTGTCAGATATCTCATCCATTTTGAGAAAGTCTATTATTCAGCTTCACAGGACCATATCATATGCTTTTTTTGTAATTAATCCAGGCCATATCTACATTTTCCGTCTCGTTTTGCTCTCCTTGATCAATGTATAGTAGATCACCTGTTCCTCTTGGTCCCTTGTGACATCCTTTTTATTCTTCGGAAAACAGTTCGTGGCTTTCTTGTTTATTTTTAAGGAAGGTCAACAAAACATGAATTTCAAAGTATCTGTTTGAAGAATCATTTTAAGAAGTGACTCCCACACTTAAGCTGATATCTACAATTTTCAAGAAATTATCTACCTTTAGATGATGATCTACCAAGAAATTCCTATTTCTATTTTATGTATTTCTTTTTTCTCAGTATTATGAAACTTTAAAAAAATGTATTTTTCAAGGAATATGATATTTAGAATAGACTTCATATTTTGACAATGCTGCAAAGCCTATATAATTATTCTAGTTTTAGCTTATTATGGATATGATCTTCTCCTTAATCTGTGCTATAAGAATTCTCCATATCATTATTATTATTGTGATACTGGCCGCGATTTCTAACTGGTGGTTTTCACTGGAGTCTGAGTGACAGAAGAATTCTAAGAATAAGACGGTAGTTTGGATGGTCTTCATTCGTCCTCTGGTCTTCAGTTCCCAAGTCTCATTTTTAAATTCTTGAGAACCTTTCCCAGGGCTACAACTAGTAAAATTCTGGTATTAGTCCAATTTTTTGTTTTCTTTTATTTTCACTCTATGTTCTTCTTTGCACTGCAGAAGTCAGTGTCCTGGATATGAAACTAAACAATCTGATAGTGTGGCTTCAATAATATTGGAGCTTTGGGGAATGCGTAGTACTCCTTCATTGCCATCGCTCCCAGATCCACACTGACTCAGAAGGTAGCACTTGATAGGGTCTTATCTACGGATCAAATAGAACTAAACTGTGTAAGTATACTAAACTGAATTGTTTGAAATTAACTTTTTTTATATTTAACTGTGTGCAAACAAAAAACTGTATTTATGCTATTCTGAAATGTTAGAAAGAGAACTGTTTGGTCATTTAATTGTGTGTTAACAAATAACTGATGTTTAATTGAATTGTTAGTGATAAATTGCAATTCTGGGAATCATTTCACTTTGACAGGCTAAACTGAACTGTTTAGAATAGAACTGTTTTAAATCTAACTGTGAGTAATCAAAACTATTTAAACCTATGACTGCGTGAAAACAAGACTCTACTTATGCGAAACTGAATTGTCTGAAATTAAGTGAAACCATTTAACTGTGTGAAAAAAAAAAACAAGTTCAGGTTTGTTTTAAAATGTTATCTTCAATACAAAAAACTGAATTGTTTGAAATAGAACTGTTTTTTACATTTACACAGTGTGAATTATTTTATATAGAACTGTTTATATGTGTAAAAATGAATTTGGCATTAAATAACCTACAATGGTTGATATGCCATAAAATCAAACTAAACCAAACTATGTTCTGCTGGAATGATAATATCTACTAGTTGACGAGTTCTTTTCTTATTGCAAAATAATGCTAGATTTGATCATCTGGCTGAGATTTGGTAACCTGTTTGTATCTTAAAATTCTCGAGAATTTTACGCATTTCATTTTCTTCGACAAATTCTAAATCATGTATATACCATTTGTTGGCATGACCAAATTTTAGATCCTTACACAATTCCCAATAGATAACCTTTCCCACCCATACAAGTATATTTATGTAATCCTTTCATACCAATTTGCAACATTCGATTATTATTTGATTAACAGTTTTATTTCTATCAGCTGATAATCTATACTTGCAATTCTTCTGCGTATTATTATTTACTTCACTCCTTTCGAGTTATTCGAACCAGTGTCAACAGGTGTTCGTTAACTTAAGTCTGAGTAAAAGGAAGTTTTTTCAGGTCTTCAGGACTCTTCTCAGTATTATGGCTGACCATACAAGTCTAAATGGTCTCGATTCTTCATCTGATATCCAATTTTTCCAGTCCCTTTTCTAAACCTTTAGGGACGGCTTAAAGCGCACCAACTACAATTAGTACACCGTCACCCTCATTTTCCACAGATTTTTTAGTTCTCTGGCAAGTTTCAAGTACTTTTCTATCTTTTCGCTTTCATTTATTTTCAATCGGTGGTTCTCTTTTTTTTTTCTGTTTTTTCTTTTCCTTTTTTTTTTCTTTCGAGCTAATTAACACTTGGTCCACTCTTGTATCTCAAACTCCCAGATAATCTTAAGCATTTCATTATCAAAAACGGATTCTGGTTTGTACACATACAGGTTGGCTGGATGGATCACCTTTCCCATTCAGTTGAGCCGAGTCTTTTATTTTCATTTATTTTTTTTTATGATTTTTCGCTGCATTCGCTTTATAATGTGATTAACTGTTTCATTTTCGTCAACACATAATCTACCTTGGTATTTTGTTGTTTGTTTGTTCGTTGGTTTGGGTTTTATGGCATATCAACCTTTGTAGGTTATTTAATACCAAATCCATTTTTATACAAATAAACAGTTTTATTTAAACAGTTCGGTTTAGCATAAGTTTAATTGTCAAAAAAATTTCTATTTTAAGTTATTCAGTTTAGTCAAACATTGCTAATTAAAACAATTTAGCTTAGTATAAGTATAGTTTTTGTTTACACACAGTTAAAACGGTTCTATTTCCAACAATTCAGTTTAGCATAAGAACAGTTTCTATGTCAAAAACGGTTCTATTTTAAACAATTCTTTTTATCATATAAAAACATTTCAATTTCAAACAATTCAGGTTAGCATAAGTACGTAGTTTAAATGTCAAAACAGTTCTATTTAACGTTATTCACTTTAACATAAGTATGCAGTTTCGTTCTTTTTGACCCATAGATAGGATCCTATCATGAGTACCATAGTGGACCTGAGAGCGATGGCAATGAAGAAGAACTCCGTATTCTCCAAAGCTCTGGCATTACTGGAGCCTCACCATCAGATTGTTTAGTATCATACCAGGACACTCGTTGGGTGGGGGTCTTGCCCCTTTGTAGAGATGCAGTCAGTGTATACTGCAACCCCAGCTGACTGGGCAAATTTTGTTGTGAATTATCACTTTTCGCTTACGTATAATTGGGACTAATGATGTTAATTAGAGCTGTCCCACCTTACAAGTTTTTCACACCAGATCTTGTACCATCCAGTGTTTCACCAAAATATCAGTTGTTAAAAAAAAGTATCGAGACTGGCTTCATAATTTTTTCTAATATTGGTCTGAACTTCTCTTGACGTCGAGATACCAGCACTTGTTTATTTCTAAGCTGGTTAAAGTCAAACTCAGTTCAGTTTCAATACTTTTTTATCTCACTTCGAGAGTCGTTCAAAAAGTTCTCAACAAGAAAAAAAAAGCTTTTGCTAAACAGTTTTGTTGTGGCAACAAACTACCACTTCTTATAAAACTATGAAAAGTAATTCAGATTTCTGTAATAATTTCTGTGCAAGTAAGGCCCATGCAAATTTGAGAAGTGAGGGACAAATCTAAAACCTAGGTGTGTCTTAGAACTTTTTAAACGTCTCATATATATATATATATATATATATATATATATATATATATATATATATATATAACTTTCAGCCAACGTGCACCTAATTAATTAGCTATTTGCGCCAGTGTTCCGATCTACTAAACACATATGCTGCAGTCTCCTCTGTGGTGTAAATGGTGAAAGTAGTCCGTTGGCTCATTACTTTGTCACTTCACGTGAATCACGCACCGATTCGAAAAGGCGGTGCTTCCCGTCTTCGCTGAAAAAAAAAATGAAGCCATTAACACGAACAACATTCAATTTCCAACTTCATTTTTTGTTCTTCCGGAAACCATTTGTCCCCACTGAAATTGTGGCGAAAAATTCTTCAAGTTTATCCCAGGACGGTTCATATTAGCTTAAAAAACATCTCTCTCTCTCTCTCTCTCTCTCTCTCTCTCTCTCTCTCTCTCTCTCTCTCTCTCTCTCTCACACACACACACTGACACATACAGAGACACACACTAATTCCTTGATGTATTTATACACCCCATCCACCACAAGAAAAATATGGCACAATATCAATTTTTAAACGGAGTAGAGTCTGGACAAGGGTCTTTGTATCTTTGGGAAAGGTATAAATCCAACCATTCTCCTATGGAAAAATAGTCGGGCAGACTAGGCTCTTTAACCTTGGTATGGCAACCAGTCTAGGAGAAGAAAAACTCGGAAATCAAGCCTGTTAGAATCCACTAAAAAACTGGCCTCAAGCCACATTCTACACGTGCGGAATAAGTAGAGTGTTAGCCAATGTTCCAGGAGACCGTGGTTCAATCCCAGGTCGAAACATACCAAAGACTCAAAAAATGGAACTTGATGACTCCTTGCTTAACACTCAGCATTGTAAGGTACGGATCAAGGGTAAGTGGTGCAATCCAGGGAAAGGAGTTGCGCCCTCCTCTACACCTCGGTGTAATAGGTATTAAAAACGGAGGCTTCGAGTCTCTCTTGACTACAATCGCCAAATTTACTTATATATATATATATATATATAATTGATTTATAAGAAACTGACAGTGAAAAACACCCAGATGATACAATTTGCAAATAAAGTTAATACAAACTGATATCTGGCAAAAATTCAACCAAAAAAGAAAAGACTAATGGCACCCGCACTATTTGAAAATGATCAAATATAGATGTGATGCCCAGACAAAAGAAAAAAGTTCTTGCAGAATTTATAAAGTTAAACGTAAAAAGTGCATAATACACAAAGTAGAACGAATTAAAAGTATTAAAACAAACGGAGTCAGACAAATCTACCCAGGTTTCACCCGACTGGATCATCAGGATTATATATATATATATATATATATATATATATATATATATATATATATATATATATATATATATATATATTATAATATGTTTAATATATGCTGATATATAATTTATATTTAATAATTAATTTTCAAACCAGTGCTAATGTACATAAATGTTTTTAGCTACTGACACTATTTATAGAAACAAATTTAAAAGTAAACACTATACACTGCAATGGTACAGACGCTCTTCTTCTTACAAAGTAGTAATGTACATACAAAACTTACATCACTTTTGTAATAGATCCTTCCCTGATGATGATAATTTATTTCATCAGTTGTCCCAGTCGGCTGGGGCTGTAGAGTACACACACTGCATCTCTGAAGAGGAGTAAAACTCCTCCAAAGAGTGTCCTGGATATGAAACTAAACAATCTGATGGTGAGGCTTTAGTAATGCTTGAGCTTTGGGAAATGCGGAGTACTCCTACATTGCCATCGCTCCCAGGTCCATTTTGGCCCGGAGTGGTAGCACCAGATAGAGTCCTATCTATGGGTCAAATAGAACTGTTTGAAATTTAAACAGTGTGCTTATGCTAATTGCTAGAAATAGAACTGATTTTTACATTTAACTGTAAGTAAACAAATAACTGATCTTTAATTAAATTGTTGGTGATACATAGCAAAATTTGAAACCATTTAAGTTTGTTGCTTAATGCTAAACTGAATTGTTTGAAATAGAACTGTTTGATCAATTAACCGTGTGTAAACAATGACTGATATTTCATTGTATTATTAGTGTTAAATAGCAATACTTGTAACCATCTAACTGTGCGCAAAGAAATGTTTAATTGTGAATATAATCATTCGTATTAAATAGAAATAAGTGAAACCATTTAACAGTGTGAAAAAATTGAACTCAGATTCGTTTAAAGATATTATCAACAGAATGTGTTTGCAAATCATATATTTAATACATATGTATAAACAGGATTCGGCAATAAATAACCAACAATGGTTGATGTGCCATAAACCCAAACCAAACAAACTATCGTGCAGATAGCAGCACTGATAAAATGACATTTTGTCAATGCTGCTATCAGCACGATATATAAGGTATATATTTCATTTGTGTGTTTGCATATATACATATGAAAATGTACATACTGTTGGAGTTATTTTCAGTTTTCCCAGATATATATATATATATATATATAAACGCAGACATGCGTTCATGTTTATAGACCATTAATAGATATGCGGCTATATATGCTTTTTATCGTTTCTTTGGCATTAGATTTCAATCGACTTGTTTTCTTTGAAGTCTCTTAAGTTTTAAAGTTAATTGACGTGAATAATTTCCTTCATTTAAATACAGTGATATTTTGGAAGCTGTTACACAGCTACTTCCCCACTGACTGTTATCTGAGAAACAGGAGTTCCCTTTCGAGAGTACAGACATTCACAGGTCTGACCTTTGCCAGAACTCGAATACTGACCCATCATACTGGTTTGGAATACTCTATCTTCCTCCAGATAGATAGATAGATAGATAGATAGATTATAGTCAACCAAGTACATCGATTAATTACCCACTGTATCGACGCACTCAGACACACACAAACATACATACACATACACACATACAGTCGGAATAAATAAGTCGGAATAAATAAGTCCTCCTGTCATTTCTTGAATTCGAATTTTATATTCTAAATGATCTATTCGGATTACAGAATGAGATTAGATAGATAGATAGATAGATAGATAGATAGATCAAGTGGATCTATGTAGTACTCAGTGTACCTTTATAGACAGACAGAGAGAGAGAGAGAGAGAGAGAGAGAGAGAGAGAGAGACATACACACACACACACACACACACACACACACAGAAACATACACAGAGTTTCAGAAAGTCAGAATAAAAAAGTAGTTTCTGTCCCTTCTTGAATTCGTATTTTATATTCTAAATGATCTATTTGTAAATGCGAATAGATAGATAGATAGATAGATAGATAGATAGATACTTTTTGTCCATCTGGCTTTCTATGTATCATTCCTTTTATCTTTCATATTAATCAGTCTGCAAATCTTTTTTGTTTGTTTGTTTCTGTAACGTCCTGTGTATTTCTCCCCCGCCAATATCTTCATCTCTATATTCTCTGAAACTCTTTTACAAAGTGTATATATTACAATATAAATATGCTTAGTTGATCTCATGAATATTTTAACGTTGGACGGCTTTAATAAAATCATCAAAGAATAGACTGATCGCTGCTATCCTGGTGTAGAAATTAATCTTTACGACTTTTTTTATGGTTTGTTTGTATTGTTTTTTGTTGTTTTTTCTCTTGCTTTATCTAAAAAAATAAATATTTTTCCTGTCTTCTTTTGTTTTTGCTTTTATTTTTGTTTTCTTCCTCCCTGTCTATCATTTTCCGACATCCTTATTGGAAAATTAATGGAAGATTAGATGTACTGTTTTTTATCATTATCAATCACCCTTCGCATACATTAACGACTGTCAATCACAGTTACTCCCCTTTAATTTAATATCTTTAGACTGGTAGATCATTTAGCGTTGTTTAATTACGTCACTTCCGCTTGAGTTATTTTTGTCTGATATCCGACATTTTTTTCTTTTGTCTTGTTCCTATATAATTTTTTCCCGCTTTTTTCTTTTTTTATGTTTTCTCAACGGTTGTCGTCTGCCATTGTTTAAAACTGAAATCTTGCTTTCTTATCTGTTCATCTTTCTTTTTGATGAAGACATATCATTATGTTAGGGACAAGATGGGAAGAGAAAAGACGGTTGTTCAGAATGGAGAAAGCATTTCATCTTATTCTTTAGCTGATCCAATCACATTTGCTTTATATATATATATGGATATATATGTTTAATTTTTTCAGGTTTTTTTTCTAATATGCTTGGTTGATTCATTTTGATCCGATGGCAAAAACAGGTTTCGTCTTTCGTTATGCCTATGAAATTAAGAACCATTAATTCCCAATGGGATTAAATAAAAACGATTATATATACACAAACGCATCTGTGTCTCTGTTAGTGGGTTTTATATTTGAACTTACAAACATTAATACACAATCGCATATATAGAAATATTAATGAAAATAAATTTATATTTAATCTAAAATCTTTCTCTCTCTCTCTCTCTCTCTCTCTCTCTCTCTCTCTCTCTCTCTCTCTCTCTCTCCATTGAAAATACAACAGACACGGAGAGTATAATTTAACCGTGGAATAAACCATGTTCTCAGCAACAAAACGCAATGAAATTTTACAAGAGATGATAACTATTGAATAACAGAGTAATTCTTATTTATTTGTTTGTTGGTAATGAATTAAAATATAACGTTTAAAAATAAGATGGAAATCAATATTGAGCAGAATTTAAGTGAACCACTCCAAGACGAAAAAGACATGATGGATGGTGTTAGAAAAGCAGAGACGAATTCATGAGCGACGTTATCCTGTGGACTCCCACGCATGGACATACCAGTTTTGGCCGAACAGCAAGAACTCAGATTGATCAGCGTTGTCCGAACTGAGGATGCAGTCTAGAGGACCTACCGTGAACGAAGGCAGATAGGGATGGATGCCGAGAGAGATTCAAGGGAATGCATGTTATTAACACGACTTAATGATGATGAGTATTGATCTATGAGTCCTTTTTTATTTGTATATTTCTCGTTCATCATCTTATAATTATTTTCATTCTCATGGATGTGTTGTCAAGTTCTTTTTCTGTCATTTTTCTTTTTTGTTTTGTTTCCGCCTCAATAAATGTTCCTTTGTTACACTTTTATTCTTTTGGGGCGTCACTTCTTTATATTTCTATCAATACACCAGTGACGTTGTTTTTGTGGAAATAAATATTGAGGCATTACTTTCTGAGGGTTCCTTATATATATATATATATATATATATATAAGTAAATTAAAAGTGGCGACCGTAGTCGAGGGTTATCCAAGGGATCCCTTTTCAATAGCAACTACACCAAGATATAGGGGAGTACGCTGCTCTTTTCGCTTGATTGTCCCACTTTACTCTTGATGAGTACCTTATAATGCTGAGTGTGCCATTTTTGAGTCTTTGGTATGACTCAACCTGGGATTGAACCAGGTCGTCCGGGCCATTTGCGAACACTCTAATCATTATGCCAATTATATATATATATATATATATGTGTGTGTGTGTGTGTGTGTGTGTGTGTGTGTGTGTGTGTGTGTGTGTGTGTGTGTACAAGGCGAACATTCGAAAAGTAAGCTCTTTTTCTAATTATTGCCAGAGTAGTTTGATAGATAGATAGATAGATAGATAGATAGATAGATAGATAGATAGATAGATAGATAGATATAGCCTTTACTACTCTGGCAACACTTGGGAAGAAGCTCACTTTTTGAATGTTCACCTTGTTTTATATTTAGCAGTACGTATATCAACGAATAACGAATAACTGGCGCTAAATATATTTTTTCATTCGCCGAACATTCTGGCTTCATGAAGAAAATCTTAAACAAACTAAATTAAATTATTTCGATTAATGATATATTTTTTCAAACCTGCAAAGGAAAATATTAAGGAATAACCCAATATTGAGGAAAAAATACAGGATTCATGGATAAAAAATTGGAATTAATATTTATTTGTCCCTCTTTGAGCTTTTATGACAGCCTTAATTCTTTCAGGTATGATTTTCTATAATTTAAAACAATATTCTTTATCAAAGTGATTCTATCTTTTCCGAATGACGATAAATAGATCTTTTTGGTGGATGGAGCCTTTTCATTGACTAATTTCCACCATTCATTTTCAATTGAATTTAGATCTGGACTGTTCAGGGGGTCATGTCATTAATTTTATTTGCTTTTCCTGAAGAAAAACTTGGATCTCTTTTGCTATGTCACAAAATGCATTATCATCCTGAAAAATGATTTCGTCAGCACTAAACCAATTTCCTATCTAAAAATCTATCTATCTAAAATTGTCCATAATTTCAGTGTGTATATTGATTTATGCAGTAATTATTGCTCTCTCCCCTGAGTTTTTTAAATGACATGCAACCCCATATCATCAATGACTTGTGAAAGTTACTTATTTTACTCCAGATAGTCTTCTCCATATGTTTCATTTGAACGGTATCTGACAAAAGTTCTTGCATCATCGCTTTGACCAATGCAAATTATTGATTCATCAGTGAATATTACTTTCATCCAATTGCCAACATGCCCTGGTTGTTTCTCATTAACCCGCTTTAACCTCATTTTCTTCTATTCATGTGTTAGTGGTGATTTTCATTTGTCTTTTCTCTATGTAAATCCTATTTCATTCAGCCAATTTCTTACAGTTTTGTCAGAAATATTCCCTCCTCTTTCGACCCATTTGTTTTGTTGCACATTTTCCATTTTAAGGTATATTGCTTTGAATTTTATATCTTAACTCTTTGACGTCTTTCGTGGTCTACCATTATGTTTTCTTTTTTTTAATCAACCTATTTCTTTTATATTTGCATCAAATTTTACAAAAACCTGACTTGGAACGATCAATGTCTTTCGCCTCACAGTGCATTGCCTTTTTGAATGAGATTTATGATATTTTCCCTTGTTTGCATTGACAGTTCATTTATTGGAGCCATGTTTTCTCTCAATTGGGTATAATCAACTACTTGCTGTGGTTTATAAGAACTTTTTATTAACTATAGACCAATTTTCTTCAGCTGCTATTTGTTTTAGAAAAGTAAATTATGAGATCATTCCATAATTTTTTAGACTAAAAAGCTTCAACTAGCTGAGCTGGGGAGTAGATTCAAGCTTTTTCTCAGAGCGTTACATTAAAATGAACGGAAATTTATCCAACTGGATTTTGAATTCGGTCTGCCAACTCCATTCTCTGTGCCAAAAATCATTATTACATTTTACAAGATCATTCCATAATTTTTTCGGCTAATAGTCTTCAACTAGCAGAGCTGGGGAATAAATTTAAGCTTTTTTCCATAGCTTTACATTAAAATGAACGGAACTCAGAGTTTGAATTCGATCCGCTAATTCCATTCTCAGTGCTAAAAACCGTTATTGTCTTTATGAATAAGATTTACGATCTTTTTCATTGTTTGTATTGACAGTTCTTTTGTCGAAGTGATGTCTTCTTTTAATTGGGTATGATCAACCGTTAGTTGGGGACTGCAAAAACAATCTTTTAACTGCGTATCTAGGCTTCTGCTGGTATTTGTTTTTGGAAGGCAAATTACAATATTATTTCAACATCAGGTTCTCCCATATTTTCCTTTGCATGGCTCAGGGAAAATATACCCTTAATTTAGATAATTCGAACTATTTTGATTTAAGAATATTTTATGAACCCAGAATGTTCAGCTATTAAAGAAAAATGTTTTGTATCTTATCTGTAATTAGTTTATTTACTGCTAAATAAAAAAAAATTAACTGAACATCTTTTAAGTGTGCTGATTCCATAATTTTTGCTATGGGTAGTAAGTACGAGATGTATCCAAGAAAAAACTCGAGACTGAAGAAAGAATGAAACGGGCAATGAACGAAACGTAAATTCTTTTTCTACTCATATAAACAAAAAGACCACCGGAAAGAAGATTCCGAATTTGTCTGGAGGCCATGGTTCAAGCCAATGGCGTTTTCTTAGAATAAATTTAATCTTTAGTATTTTAAAATATTTCATATATTTTTGGTTAATATATCTGATGAAGTGAGATTTCAGTGTTATTTTCACATTCGCGTAATTTAGACAATTGAATCATCGCAGTCTATATATATATATATATACCAATTTTTTCCAGCATACAAATAAAGAGTATATATTTCACGACTAGATTATTAATACCAATGGACAACACATCTTCGAAGAATCCCCGTTGCGTAGTGGCTAACATGCTGGACTGTGACATTGTAGAACCGAGTTCAAACTCCAGTTGCGCTAATACATTCTCTTTCAGACTAATACCCATGGGAAAGTTATAACCCCCCCTATTCCTCCAGCTATGAGTAAAATAGTATCAGTACTGTTCTTCTATAAGGATGGCTTTGGCATTAAATAACCCACAGAGGTTAATATGCCATTAAGCAAAGAAACCAAACCAAACAAAACCAAATCACACTTTACGATACGAGAGTCTTGCCTAGTTCCAGTGGAAGGTCTAAATGTGACCTTTGTTCCGAATAAAAGATCGTGGATTTATCAAATTATACCGTATTTGATGTCCCAGTCATACATATTTAATATATATGTACAAATAGGATTTGGCATTAAATAACCTACAAGGGTTGATATGCCATAAACCAAACCAAACCAAACCTTATTGGAAAATAATCCCCACCATAAAATACTCATAGCCTGCATTTAACATAAATATCTTCATAGAAAAATAAAAGCGGACATATTCGCTTTGGTAAATCTTGACGGACACAAAATAAGGGTCCAAATTAACATAATAAATCATATTGTAAGTTGAACTCCTCTCGCTTTGAAAATTTCAGACTTCAGTTATGCAGGAAGGAAAAGACAAGCAAAAACACATTTGAAGTGTTATCATTCTTATTATTACTCCGTGCTAGATTTTCAAACCAGCACGAACTGATAGTCTTTCACTGGAGTCTAAGTGATAACAAGTCTCCACAAGTCTCCAGGTCTATTCTCAGTATTCTGGCCGATCTCAGCACTGCTGTAGTTTGGATAGTCTCAGTTCATCCTTCGATTTCTAACTCCTCCAGTTCCTTTGCCAAGTTTTTGAGGACTGTTCCGAGTGCACCAACTACAATTGGTACCTCCGTCACTTTCATGTTCAACAACTTTTTTAGTTCTCTGGTAAGTTGTCTCTTTTCATTTTCTTTGGTTTTTGCTCTGTGGTCCGTCGGGATGGCAAAGTCTACTATTCGACTGGTTCTTTTTTTTTTTTTTTTTCTTTTGCTAATTATCTCTTGGTCTGGTCGTCTGGTTGGAATTATGTGATCTGTTTATATTTCAAATTTCCAGAGAATTTTATTTGTCTCATTCTCTTATGCTAGTTTGCAGCATTCGCTTATTATGTGATCAATCGTTTCGTCTCTATCACCCCATAACCTACACTTGCTATTCTGTTACGTCTTATCTATTTTCACTTTAATATAGTTGATTCTTATGGCGTTGTTTTGTGCAGCTATCAGAAGAAATTCAATTTCTCTCTTTGAAAGTCTCCCTTTCTTAGCAATGTCCGAGTCTTCTCGAGTGATATTTTGTCAGTTTGTCGCTTGAAATATCCATAGTTTTCCCTTCCATTTCTATTTCCTGGTTATTGTTATTCTGTGCTGTTTCTGATCATTGTAATTAGTCTTTCTTTGTTTTGTTTAATGTTGTCTTCGGGTCCTCTTATTGATGCATCTTCAATGCTGGCGAATCCTCTTCTGATGAGATTCTGGCCGCAGAATTTGGGTTCGAGAAGTTTTCTCATTTGTCAAAGACCTTTTTTTCTTTTTACTTTCATCTACGCTTGTTTAATGGTGTTCAGTTCCAATATTCCCTAGGATCTTGTCATTTTCCTTTCAATATTCCCATGATTATTACGGTTCATGGGTCTAATGAGTAGAGTGTTCGCCGATTGCCCGGGAAACCAGGGTTCAATCCCAGGTCGAGTCATACCAAAGACTCAAAAAATGGTACTTGATGCCACATTGCTTAACACTCAGCATTATAAGGTACCTATCAAGGGTAAAGTGGAGCAACTCAGGGAATGGAGTAGCGCCCTACACATTAGTGTAGAAACCATTGAAAAGGGAGCCTTCGGTTCACCCTCGACTATGGTCACCAACTTTACTTATTTCGTTCTTTGAGAATTTTTCATACCAGCATGAGCTGGTGGTCTTTCACTTGAGTCTAAGTGACAGTAAGTCTCTTTATGTCATCAGGACTCTTCTCAGTATTCTAGCCGATCACAGCAATTTTGTAGTTTTGATGGTTTCGATTCTCCCACTGATTTCCAATTCTTCCAGTCCCTTCTCTAAGTTCTTGGCGACCGATTCGACCTGACCAATTACATTTGCTATTACCGTCCTCCTCATGTTACACAGCTTTTTTAGTTCTCAGGTAAGGTTCAAGTATTTCTCTCTCTTTTCCCTTTCTTTTATTTACACTTTGTGGTCCTCCGTAACGGCAACATCCACAAAACGGCAAATTATCAGTGCCAAAAACTATTATTGCCTTTTACAAGACTAAAAGGCTTCAACTAGCTGGGATGGGGAATAGATTCAAGCTTTTTTCCCGAGCTTTACATTAAAATGAACGGAAACTCATCCAGCCAGAGTTTTAATTCGTTCCGCCGATTCCATTCTCAGGGACAAAAACCATTATCACCTTTTACAAGATCATTCCATAATTTTTGAGACTAAAACGCTTCAATTCTCTGACCGGGATTTGGCAATCTGTCTGTATCTCAAAATGCACAAAGAAATTAATGGGTCACTTTCTCTAGGATTGACTCTGGTTTGTGCATATTATTGTTAATAGTAGTAGTAGTAGTAGTATAGGTAGAATGTATGTTCCCAATTTCCTGGAATATTTACGCATATGGGTATGGGTATGTTTGGCGTGTATTTATGTGTGTGTGTGTGTGTGTGTGAAATATTCGGTGGCCTCTCTTTTTATACAAAGCGAGACGGTCTGATATAGCGCTACCAGATTCTGTCTGTATACATATTACACCCAGGGGAATGTCTTAACATGAAATGTCTGTTGCTGATAAAGAAAGGCTGGCTCATCGATAAGTGGTCTTTAATGAATATCAATAGTCAACAAGAAGCCATGCTGTTAGTCTCGGAAACTAATCGTACAGATTTTTTATTTGCAAACTTCAAAAGAAAAGAGTAACAAAATATTTGTATTACTAAAATAATTATGCACATTTAATTAAACATTACTAATTAAGTTCATAAGTTGTTCTTCAAATTGTCCATAAAGAATATTTTCAGGACACACACACACACACATATATATATATATATATATATATATATATATATATCCGACACTGAGGAAACAAACGGCAATCTGCTTACCATCAGAACTAAAAAATTGTTTTATTGTGATTATAACAAGATCGGAGTTAGTCTTAACCATTTCATATTGGTTGGTTGGTTGGTTGGTTGGTTGGTTTTTTATGGCATGTCTTACTTTAAGGGGTTATTCAATCTCGGGGTGATTTTTTTTTATCTATAAGAATGAATTCGAGTTTCTATGCGTGTTTCTCTATCAAAAGGTCTACATCGCGTTAAATATTTAATGTGCATGTTCACAGCGCACAGATATTACACACCGGATCAGAATGAACCTGGAATTAATGGCAACGAAGAGATGACGTCACAATTCTCAGAGCTCTAGAACAGAAGCCTCACCACCGGATATTGTTTTATGTCATACTCAGGACAAGATAGATAGATAGATAGATAGATTGATTGATGGATAGATAGGAAAAGACTAACATTGATAAATTGTCAAAAATAGAAAAATCATTGGTATTTTCATAGATTAACTAAAATTAACTATGATTTACACAAGACCACGTAGAAGTAGAAAAAGAAAGGTAGGGTTACGCCAATCTTTTATAAACGGAGAAATGTGTGTGTGTGTGTGTGTGTGTGTGTGTGTGTGTGTGTGTGTGTGTGTGTGTGTGTGTGTGTGTGTGTGTGTGACTAAGCACCAATAAAATTCACAGTCATAAAACAAATTATACATGACTTGTCTTAATTCTTGTCCATTGTCAATAGATTTTTTGCCTGATTTTCAATACTTTTCTGGATTAAAATCATTTTCAATGGATTTTATAGTCGAATTAATTCTAATACAAAAGGAAGAAGGGAAAATCATGATATAAAGAAACGAAAAGAAAACAAAAAAAAAAATTGAAAGAAATTCTAAAAGAAAACAAAAAAGAGAAGAAAAAATGGGAGGAATTCGGAAGACAAAAGAAAGAAACAAACAAACAATAAAAGAAATTACGAAGTTAAAACAAAAGAAAGCAATATGAAAAATATAAAGAATTATAGAAAAGAAAGAAAGAAAGAAAGAAAGAAAGAAAGAAAGAAAGAAAGAAGTTAAAATAATATTAAAAAAGCAAGAAGAACAAAGAAAGAAAGAAAGAAATTCTGATGTATAGTAAGGAAAAGGAAGTAAAAATAGAAAATCTGAAAGAATTCTTGATTTAAAAGATTTTAGAAAAAAAAGAATGAATTGAAAGAATTCTGAAATAATGAAAAAAAAGAAAGAATACGAAGAACTCTCTAGATTAAAATAATACGAAAGGAAGTAAAAAGAAAAAAAATTTAACATGAAAAAAGGTAAATGACTGGGATTAATTCTTTAGAGAAGGAACCGAAAGATTTTTTTTTAAATGAGAACAAAAAAAATGGCTCCAAAAGAAATAAACAGCAGATAAAATAAATTTTAACAGACAGTAATTATTGCTCGAATTTTGTCTCATGCTAAGTATTATGAATCTTGAAATAAAAGTAACAACAATATAGTTTCTTCCCTGGTCACTTCGATTAGCTAAAAGGTGATCTCGTCTACAGCGGGAGTATACGGGAGTTCGTAGAATGACCGCTGAGACACTGTTACTTGTATGAACAAGACGACCGTTGTGGGATTAGAACTGGTGGCGTTGGACAGCGATTAATAAAATAATGAAAATCAAAGCTAGGAGGGAGTAGTGTCGGTAGTTGTCTCGCGAATGTTACCGTGAAATAGACAGATGGAAGATCTCCGCCATTTTGACAACCTCAATTTAACCTATCGCTTGCTACTTCCGTTTGCTCACGCCATTAAGACGATCGAAAAATGGTGGCGGGACGCTAGACAAAGGATGGTATTCTGCGGCGAGTAATTTTCGCTAATTAAATGAGAGTGTCACCGTTGATGCGAATGTTTTACGACCGACCGTTAGTGGCATTATGGCAATTGAACGCAAATCACGTCCTAGTGAAACAGAGGATGGAGTTAAGCCGACCAACGCTTCGGCTTGCCGTCGGCTGTCACGTTAACACTTAGGGCGATGATTCTATATCGCTCTAAAATTTGAGGGCCTCCTTCAGCTAGGGTTTCGGATTTGGGTTGGGTGGTCAGTAAAGAAGTTTTTTTTTCTTCTCTCTCTCTCCCTCTCTTATTTACCACTTTTTGCATTGCTTTGCATTGCTTTGCTTAGAGCTTTCAACCCCTTATTTAAATGTCTAAATCTCGCTTTCTCTGTCTCTGTCTATCTGTCTGTCTGTCTGTCTGTCTGTATCTATCTATCTATCTCCTCACATTTCATCACTCACAGTACATATCTATCTCCACCTCACTCTCTCTCTCTCCCCTCTCTCTCTCTCTCTCTCTCTCTCTGTATATATATATATATATATGTGTGTTGTTTTTTTCTCTTTTTGCCTATTTTTCAATAGATGTACAACTCTTTTTTACGGTTTACGCTCTCTCTCTCTGTCTCTCTCTCTGTCTCTCTGTCTCTCTCATTCACCAGGGATTGAATCAAAAACATCTGATCCAAAAGCCACACGTTTTGGATCAGGTGAAAACAGAACAATGTCTTACTGATTATCCCAAACAGCTCTCGTCTGGTTTTGAGTTCAGGGTTTTTCCTTCTCCTAGACTGGTTGCCTTAGCAAGCTAAAGAAACAAGCCTTCTCTACCCATAACTGAAATATGATTAAAAAAATAAAGATTATTTCTTTTTTAAAGGGCATTAACGTGGAGTGAAACACAAGCAGTCTCGTCCAGGATTTGAACTCCGCTCGTTGACTCCATTTCCTTACGACGAAAACCGTTACGCCCGTGCTCTTTCATATGATATTAAGGCGCCTTTTATACTGGGTAAATACGGTGTATTGTCAATCCAACTCATATGCTTGAGCCAGGCACTAAATGTAGTTTCAAAATCGCGTACAGATTTCAGCCCAATCGGCTGGGGCTGTAGAATACACAGACTGCATCTCTGAAGATGGGTAAGACCCCTACCCAAACAAGTGTCCTGGATATGACACTAAACAATCTGATAGTGAGGCTCCAGTAATGCTGGAGCTTTGGGGAATGCGGAGTACCCCTTAATTGCCATAGCTTCCAGGTCACCTCTGACCCGGAGTAGTAGTACTTGACTGGGTCTTATCTTTGGGTCAAATAGAACTTGTTTGACATTTAAACTGAGGGCAAACAAATTACTAATATTAAAATTAATTGTTAGAAATAGAACTATTTGATCATTTAATTGTGCGTAAACAAATTACTGACGTTTAATTGAATTGTTCGTGATACATAGTAATATTTATAACAATTTAACTTTTTTGATGCATGCTAAATTGAATTGTTAGAAATAGAACTTTAATCATTTAACTGTGTCTATCAACAAAATGTGTTTATAAATCATATATTTGATATATAAGTAAGAACAGGATTTGGCACTAAATAGCCAAAAATGGTTGATGTACCATAAAACCAAACCAAACCAAAATTGTACAGATTTGAAAACCAAATTCAATTTGTTCTTCAGTAATAAAAAACATTGTAACAAAATTAGAGTAACAACAAACTCTTCTCGCAGTCCAGGAAATGAAAACTAGGCATCAGAATGTCCAGAAAAGAACAAGTCACAATATTCCGACTACATATTTGTCACACAAGACTAACTCCCTAATTATATTTGAACAAGAAAATTAACCAGAATGCATAAAATGTCAAACATCCTATACCATTAAACACATTCTAATTGAATGTCTTGATTTTGCTGTTATTATAAAATGCTTTTGCAACAAAAATAGCATGGGAGAGACATATAAAAAATTCAGAATAAATGACATTTTATCCTTCTTGAAAGAAATGAAATTATACCAAAAATATAACAGTAAACTTGAACTTTACCCAACAAATCTACCCCTAAAAGCGACTCCAAATCCAAATAGCAAACAAAACACTGCAAGCAAGATCCAAGAAAAAATATCGTAAAAAATCTGATCATTCCCCATATTTTTCTCTTGGCATAAAATCACCCCGGATGGGTTGACATACCATTAACGCCAATCAACCACTCAAACAGTATTAAAGGTTCAATGTATCTAAAAAGAAGAACCATCCCCGCCCCAGGCAGATTCTTATTTCATCTTTGTTTCTGGAGAGTTGATTTTAGACAACCATAAGTTTTATGGTTGTCTAAAATCAACTCTCCAGAAATTACTGAGGTACTTATCCAGGATTGAACTCACTTGTTCGACGACTTTGTGAATTATTGTTTGCCGCCAGGTGGCGCTGAATTTAGAGAAGGCAACTTCCGGGTGGGGAAAAAATCGTCTTTAGAATATTCGAATGTTAGCATTTTCCACTTCAGTCTGCTACGCTAGCACCTGTACTTTACGAGGATTTGGTTTTGTGATTTTTTTTTTTCAAATATTGTACTTATTTTTTGTATCTAAAAAAATTTTTTCTTCGTTCCATACTTTTCTGTTTCTACATTTATTTTATACATTTCATACTTTTTTCTTTTCTTTATTATTCGTTATTTTCTTGGCTTTCTAAAATAAATTACATTGCACTTTTGTGTGTGTGCGTGTGTGTGTCTGTCTTTCTTTATATCTCTACTCTTTTGTTTTTTTCATATTTTCTTTTTCGTTCTTTCAAGCTTACTTCTTTCTTTCTTTCGTCCTTTCATTTTTTCTTTCTTTTTTCCTTTCTTCCTTTCTTTCTTTCCGATTCCAGATCTTTTTCTCGCTTGTTTTCTTTCATTCTTGTAAATTTCAGATATTTTTTACTGCTTTTCTTTCTTTCTCTTTCTTTCTTTCTCTTTCTTTTTTCACAACTCCTGTTCTTTTTCTCTCTTGTTTTCTTTCATATTTTCTATATTTCTCCCTAATTCCAGATATCCCTATCATTTTTCTTTCTTCCTTTCTTTCTTTCTTTCTTTCTTTCTTAACTCTAGTTCTTTTTCACTCTTGTTTTTTTTTTCATATTTTTTCTTTCATTTTTTCTAATTCCAGACATGTCTATCATTTTTCTTTCTTTCTTTCTTTCTTTCTTTCTTTTTTTTTTTTTTCTTTCTGTACAATTCCAGTTCTTCTCTCGTTTCCTTTTACATTTTCTTTCTTTCTTTCTTTCTTAGCTGTGTACGCAGCGTGGGAATGGGTGTTAGGTAATATTTTAGTTTATCATTTTCCATGAGGTAACTTAAATTTTTTAAAAATACTGAGTTTATAAGCCTTTTTTTTTTCAAGCCAGCCAATCGTTGGAAAAACGAATGTCATCATAGCGTTAAATACGCAAATTCTTCCTTTCATCTTTTCTTACATTGGCAAAGACTGCTACATTGGAGGAAAGAGAGTTGTTGTGTGAGTGACTTCGAGTATTTGTTATGTAACACAATTCATCAACATCAGTCATTATTTTGCACACAGTTAAATGGTTAAACTGTTCTATTTGACATGGAACTCAATCAAGTACTACTACTTTGGGTCAGAGTTGACCTAGGAATAATTGCAATAAATGGATACTCGATATTTCCCAAAGTCTGGAGCGTTAACATCAGATTGTTTGGTGTCATATCTAGGACACTCGTTTAGAGAGGGTTCTTACCCATTTGGAGAGATGCAGTCGGTGTATTCTAAGCTCCGGCCAACTGGGCTGTTTGAGTAAATAATGCACATGTCTGAATCTAGATTCCTGCATAAATTAAATTGAAAACGCAAGTAAAATGAGCTCAACAGTTGCTTGCCCAGTCGGCTGGGGCTGTAGAATACACTGACTGCATCTCTGCAGAGCGGTAAGCCTCCCCCCCACCAACGAGTGTCCTGTATATGACACTAAACAATTTGATGGTGAAGTTCCAGTAATGCTGGGGCTTTGGAAATACGGAGTACTCCTTCATTGCCATGTCTCCCAGGTCCACTCTGGCCCGGAGTGGTAGCACCTGATAGGGTCCTATCTATGGGTCAAATAGAACTAAACTATGTACATGCTAAACTAAATTACTTGAAATAGAACAGTTTTGATATTCAAACAACGTACTTATGCTAAACTGAATTGTTTGAAATGGAAGTATTTTTGTATGCTAAACTGATTTGCTTAAGAACTGTTTTTGAAATTGAAACTATACTTACTCGAAACTGAATTATTTGAAATAGAGCTGTTTTGACATTTAACTGTGTGTAAACAAAAACTATACTTATACTAAACTGAATTGTTGTAATTAGAACTGTTTGATTAAACTGAATAGTTTGAAATAGAAATGTTTTTGATAATTAAACTGTGTACTCATGCTAAATTGAATTGCTTGAAATAAAACAGATTATTTGTATAAAAACAGATTTGGTTGATATGTCAAAAAATCCAAACAACCAACCAATCAACAGTTGCACAAAGCTTAAAATATTTTGATAAAAATATGATATGAGTAAAAACATCTGATATGATAATCGAAAGGAGTATCTCATAAGTTGATGGGAGATATTAGGTTTATATGTCCCAAAACTCACTCTGGGTTGTCCGACGAGGACACATGGCTCTGTGCCGAAGGCGTTTGGTTAGAAAGAAAGTACTTCTGAAGTTCAATCCCAACCTAAGGCGTTTGGTTAGAAAGAAAGCGCTTCTAAGGTTCAGTCCCAACCACAGGTAAGAATAACAAGGAATACTCACAATAGCTTAAAACTTGTACTCGGCCATGGTTAACTGCATTGGAACAGTCTACCCATGTGGATTAAATAAAGGGTTCAGTTCGAGAAGGCCGAAGAATACATCGGCCGAGACGTGGTGACTATAACAATAAAGATGATGTCAATAGCCCGAATATTCTAAGAAATAACAGTGGGGTTTTTTGGGGGTTGTTTTTTTGTTTTTGTTTTTGTTTTTTTGTTTTTTGTTATTATTTTTTCGTCCATCCAGTATTATCCAATTTCTTAAAATGTGTACACAGACTTTGTTTCAAGATCGAAAGTCATTTCAACAAATTCTTTTTTCAAAATTTTTATCTAAATTTTCGCTTTCAACTTGAATATCAAATGCAGAAATAATCCACGTGGGCATTTCAACACTTAGAAAATCCTTGCATCAAGCTTTAAAGTCTTCTAAACTAATCATCCTTTATAAATTCTAACTCGTAAATTCAACCCCTGTGGACTCCTAGGTTTTATTTTCATAGCAAATGTACATCAATATTGTCATAATTTTTATTAGACCGCTAAGCAAATAAATATTAATGAAGTGTGATTTTTTCTGAGCTTTTGTTTGTTTCACAGTGCGTAAATATCTTCCACTCTAAAGCAAACATATGTAAAATTAACAATTATACTCTGC
>OY757925.1:27171355-27338855 GCA_963585895.1 Sepioteuthis lessoniana | reverse complement strand
AAAAAAGTCTGGAAACTTATTGAATTCATTACGTATATATATATATATATATATGTGTGTGTGTGTGTGTGTGTGTGTATGTATAGTCCAATTTTAATCTGTATGTATCCAGCAAAATCAAAGAGTAGTAGTGTGTTTCCTGAGGTGAAATCGAACAACTCTTTGGTTTTGGGGTTTTTGTTTTGTTTTGTTTTTTGTTTTTTTTTTTGTTTTTTCAACAAGATGGCAACCACAGCGATCTGCCAACCATTAGGAATCAAGTCTATTAACAGTATGTTTAAAGGAATTGTTTTACTTCCGGAAATAGCAGCTGACTTGATTTTAGAAACGTCAGCTAGTCGTGTGGTGATTGGGAGGGTGTGAACATCAATATGGTAAGGTAGGTTTGACTGAGTTGGTAGAGTTGGATTTCGGAGAAGAGAAGAAAGATATCAGCTAAAGTGTTTTGCTGTTGTTGTTGTTGTTGTTGATGATGATGATGGTGATGATGATGATGATGTTTTGTTTGGTTTGGTTTTTCTACCTAAATCCGTGTTTTTGAAGAAAGCCAATATCGACAAGGAAATGGCAGATTTTTTAAGATACAATATTCGATATTCCTTGTCGGTCAATTCTTTAACTGTTCATATTTTTAACATAAGTACATAGTTTGCTTCTATTTGACCCATAGATAGAACCCTTTTTCCCTAACCATACTTTTTAAATATTAGAAAGATTTTAATAAAATATGAAAAAATACGTATACACAGTTTTTAGATATCAACAAATTTAAATGAACACTTCTCCTTCTTCTTCTTCTTCTTCTTCTTCTTCTTCTTCTTCTTCTTCTTCTTCTTCTCATTATTATTATTATTATTTACTACTTTAGAGTTTTTCACATCAGCGCCAGCTGATGGTCTTCCACTGAGTTTGAGTGACAGCAAGTCTCCACAAGTCTCCAGGACTCTTCTCGGTATTCTGGTCGTTCTCAATAATGTTGTCTTTTGGATGGTCTCCACGCGTCCGCCAACTTCCAAGTCCTCCAGGCCCTTTAATAATCCTTTACCAGACCTTTTAATAATCCTTTACCTTTTGTACCAAAAGCATCAATTACAATTGGTATAATTGTCAGCTGCATGTTCCACTGTTTTGTCAATTCCCTAGCAAGGTCGAGGTACTTATCCTTCTTTTCACATTCTTTCAGTTTTATTCAGTGGTCAGCCGGGACAGCAAAGTCGACAATTTTGCAATTTCTCTTCTTTTTTTTTTGTTGATTTTTATTATTTTCTCCTCGGAAGTTTTCCTCATTGGCG
Source organism: Sepioteuthis lessoniana (assembly GCA_963585895.1). NCBI lineage: Eukaryota > Metazoa > Mollusca > Cephalopoda > Myopsida > Loliginidae > Sepioteuthis > Sepioteuthis lessoniana. The sequence goes on along the minus strand of OY757925.1, from coordinate 27,337,563 downwards.
TTAGCTGATGGTCTTTCACTGGAGTTCGAATAACAACAAGTCTCCTCAAGTCTTCATGACTCTTCTCAGTATTCTGGCTGATCACGATAAAGTAGTAGTTTGGATGGTCTCCACTCGTCCTCTTATTTCCAGTTCTTCCAGTTCTTGTACCAATCCTTAAGTGACTTTACCAAGAGCACCAATTCCAATTGGTATAACTGTCACTTTCATATTCCACTGTTTTTTCAATTCCCAAGCAAGGTCCAGGTATTTATCCTTCTTTTCGCAATCTTTCAACTTTACAGCAAAGTCCACAATTTTACAAGTTCTCTTTTTTTTATCTGGTCATCTGGCCGAGATTAGGTGATTCGTTTATATGTCAAAATCCAAGATAACCTTGTGCGTCGCATTCTTCAGAACAGATCCAGGGTTGTGTATTTATTCGCATGGTCAAATTCAAATTTCTTGCACAATTCCCAGTGGATCCCCTTGCGCACCCAGTCGTGTCTAATATTATTATTATTATTATTATTATTATTATTATTATTATTATTATTGCAAACACAAACACCACACTTCTATTACTATTAACAATGCTAATATTTTGAATAAAAGTATAAAAAAAGTCAAAAATGATGGAAATGAACACAAGAATTCGAGACGCTTCTCCCTGAGTTCAAGCAAAGTAACTTAAAAAATAACCTCAGTAAAGAATAAAAGGTAAAATACACTTAAATTAATATATATATGCAGTGATCGATAATCTTCCTAAATAAAATTGTTTAGCGTCATTTGAATAAATTTTGAGCAAATTTAAAAAATCAAAATCAAAACAAATAGCGATGTACAGAGTGGAACTACATCTCTTTAAAATATGAATAAATAAATTATAAAACTCGGTCACTTGCACCAAATCTACAATTACGTTAAATATTATATAGTTAATTTTAATAAGATACGGTTATTCAAGTTACATTTTTAAATAAAACCATTTATGTATCAATTTAATATTGTAAATAAACGACTACTAATCATTAATTTGTACATGATTAAAATATATATGATTCAAATATAATTTGATTGATGAATAAAAATATGTAACAAAGAATAATTGCCCAGTCGTTTGGGGCTGTAGAATACACCGACTGCTTCTCTGCAGAGGGGTAAGACCCCCTCCCAACGAGTGTCCGGCATATAACACTAAACAATATAATGGTGAGGTTCCAGTAATGCTGGAGCTTTGGAGAATACGGAGTACCCCTTTATTGCCATCGCTCCCAGGTCCACTCTGGCCGGGAGTGGTAGCACCTGATAAGGGTCTTATCTATGGGTTAAATAGAACTAAACTGTGATTTCTTGAATTTACTGTTTTTTGCATTTAAACTGCGTATTTATGCTAAATTGAATTGTTTAAAACTGTTTTGACATCTAAATTGTGTACTTATGCTAGACTGAATTACTCGAAATAGAACTGTTTTGACATTAACTCTGAGTATTGCCCAGTTGGCTGGGGCTGTTGAATACACCGACTGCACATCTGCGAAGGGGTGAGCCCCTCCCCCGATAAATGTCCTGGGTGTGATACGGAACAATCTGGTGGTGAGGTTCCGGTGATGCTGGAGCTTTGGGAAATGCCATTGCTCCCAGGTCCTCTCTGGCCAGGGCTAGTAGCACCTGATGGGGTCCTATCTGTGGGTAAAATGGGACTAACAGTGTACTTATGCTAAACTGAATTGTTTAAATTAGAAGTGTTTGACTAGGCTGAATGACTTGAAATAGAAATGATTTTCATAATTATAGTGTTCTTACATTTAACCTGCATGCTTATGCAGAGCTGAATTGTTTGAAATGGAACTGTTTTTGACATTGAAACTGTACTTACACTAAACTGAATTGTTTAATATAGAACTGTTTTGACATTTAACTGAGTGTAAACAAAATCTGTACTAATACTAAACTGAATTATCTGAATTAGAACTTTTTGAATAAACTGAATGGCTTAAAATAGAAATGTTTTTGACAATTAAACTGTGTTACTCATGCTAAACTGAATTGTTTGAAACAGAACTGATTATTGCATAAAAATGGATTTGACGTTAAATAACCAACAAAGGTTGATATGCCATAAAACCAAACCAACCAACAAAGAATAAATAAATAAATAGATAAAAATCGCCACTTCTTTTATTTACTTTAAAATAAATCATTTTCTTGGAGCGATGAAAAAGATGTCCGTTCATTTTGAAGTAAGCGTTCTTATATATATATATATATATATATATATATATTATATATATATATATATATATATATATATATATATATATATATGGTCTAAGTGGTAATATATCTCGATTTGATTGCCTCACCATATATATTTTTCCATGGATCCCATCAAAGAAATCTATGTTGCTCCCGGCCTCAAAAGAAAAATTACAGCTTACCAAATATCGGAAACTATGCTTGTACTTTCCTAAAAAGGAAATAACTTTGACCTGCTTCTCACTAGATTAGAGGCAGAGAATCTTTTTCATGTTTAAAGACCACATTGAAATCATTGCTTACTTATAAAGCTCTACGCAATATCTTTTTAATACGTCTACATCAAAATCTAAGATTTAAACTTTCCACAAGGCCGTGGAAGACTTCACTTGCAGGCGTTGTGACACATGTTCCTCACGAAAGATCGAGATTAACAACGATATTATAGTAATGGATCCTGAAACGTTATCAATTGACTGGTTACGATAACATGCATCCTCGAAGAGACACCCCGGCTTGTAATTTGATTCTTTTTCCAAGCGTAATCTGATCTGTTTATTGGCCCGCAGCCGTAACCACGGAACTGAACACTCATGACAGTAATCTAAAAATCAACTAATGGTAGAATGACTTACATAAGAGATGCGAGCGTCTTAAATTTCAGAAGTCTGCCTTGTGGCTGAAGTAAACCGAAGAGCAAAAAAAGAAATTAGTGAAAGTTGCCTAATAACTTACAGCTCCTCCGTCTGCCTGAATAACGGCGAATAAGTGGCATGGAATCTACAAGGTATGTTTTGCATTCGTGTTGAACGATTGTATTTGCATACTATATCTTGGCCTCAGGGGGTTGCACCCCCCAGGTCTTTGTCTGATTGCAGGACTAAGTTTGTTGCTTAGTGCCTGAGGCGCCCCAAAAAGTAATACCGATGGAGTCGAGAATTTTTGCCCCTGCCGAGCATGAATGCGCAGCCCCGACCATAAAATGGCCTTGTGCCTTATTCTGTCAGATAAACTGCAATATGGTTGCGTATATATCACAGGTCTATCAACTCTCTTTCTCTCGCTCTCATTCGTTTGTTCATTCTTTCTTTCTTTCTGACGTTTTTCTTTCATTCATTTCAACTTTCTTTTCTCTCCATAATCTCTTTCACACTTATTTCTTTTTATACTTTTATCCTTTGCTTTTTTTGTACTCATGCATTCCCTCCCTCTCTCATGCCGTTCTCTCTCTCTCTCTCTCTATCTATCTATCTATCTATATATACACAAACAGCATGTGACACAAGGTCTACTTTTTAAGCGGAATTAATAGGTTTGAATTCAGAGTCTCTCTTCCTTTAGACCGGTTGCTATACCAAGGTTTAAGAGCCCAGTCTGGCCAGCTATTTTTCCTATAGTATCACTGGAAGTTGAATTGTTAGATTTGTACCTTTCCCAAAGATAGTAGCATTATGTTAAATGTAAACATCCTCATCCAGGATTTGAATTCGAGTCTCCGTGTCCCTTTTCTTCGATGGTAACCATTACACAACAAATATATATATATATATATATATATAAGTAAAGCACTTCTCTACAAATTAAAAAAAAATGTCTTTAAATTGACCGAAAAGTTTGCCGGAAAACGCAATCACATTTTTTTTTTGTAAGCAAATATGATATTAATGAGAACGTAAATAGTTTTCGGAGAAAGTGAAAATTCATGGAAGAAATCTAACAGTTTTTGTCAGCCTAATTTAAAGAAATATATTTTGTGTGTGGGTGTGTGTGTGTATGTGTGTGTAAAGATTCTTTGAGTGAGTATGTTACTATGTGAAAGAGAAACTGTATTTATGTCTTCAACGCATGTACAGCTACTGCTGGTATTTTTCATCAGCAATCTTCAGCTGCAATATCGGTATCTCTGTATATACTAACATATTAGTTTAATTTAAAGGTAATTAAGCGATGTTTGGATTAATGCTTTCTTAAAGGGAAAAAATGTAGATTTTCACTCAAAAGAAATTAACCAAAAAGTAGTTGAATAGATATTGAATAAATCCATACCAACTAAAGAAATATTTATTTTTTCGCTATTAATACAATGGAGGTCGGCTCAAAATTGGATAAAAAAAGTTAATAATTTATCTATGAATCTAATAAGGTAAAATATGCATTTTGAACAATCAAGGAGATATCGCGGCAAATTAAATTTTGGCGTCTGCGGAAGTATCTCGAAATTTTAAAACTAATACGAAAGCACCGATTGTTGGATAAATGCAAAAATAGACACAAAAATTATTGCTTCTGGAGCCTAATTTTCGTACAAAAATTAACACTTTTTTTTTTATAAAGGTCAGTTGAGCTGTAATTTATATATATATATATGTGTGTGTGTGTGTGTGTGTGTGTGTGTGTGTATGTATATATATGAATACATATGTGTGTGTGTGTGTGTAAATTTTTTTCTCTCTTCAAAGTCTCTCAAACATCCACAATTATTGATATGAATTTACCCAACCCTCTCTGCTACAGGAAATTTTTAAGCGGTGTACAGTTAGATTGAATACAGCGTTTTCCTTCCCCTGGGCTGCTTGATTCGTTCTACTGGATTACCGTTCACTTTAACTTGTCGTAAGGATAAAAAAAACTGACCGCCTAATCAGCTGGGGCTATAGAATACGCTAACTGCATCTCTGCTGAGGAGTAAGACCCCTCCCAATGTGGAGTACCTCTTCATTGCTATTCCAAGTTCACCCTGACTCGGAGTGGCTGTACCTGTTAGGGTCCCATCTATGGATGAAACAGAAATATGTAATCATTTTCGGCGCATGAAGCCATTTAACTGTATGCAACGAATGACTGATGTTAAATTGAATTGTGAGAATTACATAGCGATACTTGAAATCTTTTAACTGCGTAGATATAGAATTATAAGAGTTTTATAGAAATACTTGAAATCATTTAAATATAATTTCAGTTATCATCTTCGGCAGGGCATGAGCTTCTAAAGACTGTATTACCTTGAATACACAGGCTTAAACCAGTGCCAGTAGTTGTCGTCAGTAATGTTTTAATCTTCTGGGTCTTTCAACATCATACTCCCCTCACCAGAACGACCCCATCAGAGATGATCAATTTCTGAGTCACCTAACGTATTCAACGCTAGACAAAATTATGGCTTGGACGGCTCGAAATAAATAATCCCTTAGACCAGGCCGAGCATTCGATTGGCTGTTGGAACCAGCCAATCGTACGCTCGGCCTAGTCTATTTAAAGGTGAGTTTGCGTCTTTTCACTTTTTTAACAAAAAAAAATGTATATGTATATTAGGTTGTTGTTTGGTTGGTTGTTTTTATGGAATATCGACCCTTATTTAATGCCAGATCTTGTATATATATATATATATATATATGAATGTAAATGTTTGTTACTAACCGATAATCTCCAGTTTTATATCACTAATTTGTTTAGAATTTTCAGAGAGTATCTTATTCGAATTCAGGAGTGTTTTCATATACTTATAATCCAAAAATATTACAATAATCAAAAAAAATATTTTTAATAAGTCATTTTTCTCCGACAAAAGCCAAACGCGAAAACATAACTTCCGTTTCAAAGAATTTTACACGTGACTTAATTTTTCTCTTTAGTCACTTTTTCTTTTTTGGTTGAATTAAACAGAGACACTAAACTTTAAACCATATTTCGTTGGTTCAGTAGTAAGTAATTTTTTTTATTCTAACGAATTGTTTACAAAAAATGTTTTTGTGTTTAAATTCAACGAAAGACACCCATTCAAAAGTTTTCTTTCTTCAATCATATTTCGTTGGTTCAGTAGTAACGAATTGTTTACTAAATATTTTATTTTATTTTTTCAATATGACATTTTTTTCTCTTAAAATTCAACGAAAGACATTTCTTAATAAGTTTTCTTTCTTAAACCATATTTCGTTGGTTCAGTAGTAACGAATTGTTTACTAAATATTTTATTTTATTTTTTCAATGACATTTTTTTCTCTTAAACTTCAACGAAAGACATCTATATCTATCTTCTTATCTTTTTATGTAAATAAAAATGTAAATGTTTGTTACTAACCGATAATCTCCAGTTTTATACCACTAATTGATTTGAAATTTTCAGAGAGTATTTTATTCGAATTCAGGAGTGTTTTTATATACTTACTAGCTGTACCCGACCACATGTTGCTGTGGCTCAGTTTGTTTGAATGGAAAAAAAAAGAAAATGCATGTTTCTAATATGTTTAATTTTCCAATACTTGGATAATAAGTATATAAAAACACTCGTGGAGGTGCCCGTGGTGTAATGGTTATCATCGTAGGAAATGAACACGGCGATACGAGTTCAAATCCTGGACGTGACTGATTGCATTTCACATCGCACTAATACCCTTGGGAAAGGTATGAATCCAATTATTCTCCCTCCAGCTATGGATAAATAGTTGGGCAGACTAGGTTCTTCAGCGATAGTGAGGCAACTAGTCTAGGGGAAGGAAAACTCTGAATTCAAACCTGTTAAATTCCGCTTAAAAATATTGACCTTGTGTCATATCCTGCCCGAGCTGAAGGGTTGGTAAAAAAAAAGGAAGTGTCCGTGGTGTAATGGTTATCGTCGTAGGAAATGAACACGGCAATACGAGTTCAAATCCTGGACGTGACTGATTGCATTTCACATCGCACTAATACCCTTGGGAAAGGTATGAATCCAATTATTCTCCCTCCAGCTATGGGTAAATAGTTGGGCAGACTAGGGTCTTCAGCGTTGGTGAGGCAACTAGTCTAGGGGAAGGAAAACTCTGAATTCAAACCTGTTAAACTCCGCTTAAAAATTGACCTTTTGTTATATCCTGCCCGAGCGGAGGAGTTGGTATGTAAAAACACTCCTGAATTCGAATAAAATACTCTCATAAAATTTTAAACCACTTAGTGGTATAAAACTGGAGATTATCGGTTAATAACAAACATTTACATTTTTATTTATATAGATTTTTGGATATTAAGTATATAAAAACACTCCTGAATTCGAATAAAATACTCTCATAAAATTTTAAACCACTTAGTGGTATAAAACTGGAGATTATCGGTTAGTAACAAACATTTACATTTTTATTTATATAGATTATCCATATTATATATATATATATATGTGTGTGTGTGTGTGTGTGTGTGTGTGTGTGTGTGTGTGTGTGTGTGTGTGTGAGTGTGTGTGTGTGTGCTATTCCTAAGTGAATGATTTCTAAGTAACGTTATTTTTTAAACAAGCAAGAAGAGATCATTTGTTTGCACAAAGTTAAATACTTTCAAGTATTTTACACTTATCATTGTAGTTAATATTAATCATTTTCCGTGCACGATTGACTTGTTTTAAGTCTTACAATCTAACACTATTCAATACTATTCATTCGAATGCCAACAGTTAAATGGTTTCAAGCGCTGCTACGTAATACTAATCATTCAATATAATATCAGTCATTTTTCGCGCACAGTAGTTTCAAGTCTAGTAAATGATTGAATATTTCTATTTGACCCATAGATAGGATTCTAAAAAGTACTACCACCGCAGGTCAGAGTGGACCTGGGAGTATTGGCCATGAAGGGATACTCCACAATCCTCAAATCTCTAAAACTAGAGCCTTACCTATAGATTGTTTTGTGTCATATCAGGACACTCATTATGAGGGGGGGTCGTACCCATCTGCAGAGTCGCTGACAGCGTATTCTACAGCCTCCTTCCCCAGCTGACATATATATATATATATACATATATATATATGTGTGTGTGTGTGTGTGTGTGTGTGTGTGAGTGTGTGTTAATTGATTGTGTCGTTTACAATATTTATAAATAAAGAGTGCCCATTCACACCTAAATATCTTCAATCGTTGTTGGGTTTCAAGTATTCTAATCCAATACAAATAAATTTCACACAGTTGTATGCATTTACGTAAACACTCCGTTACAGGAAGGAAATGACACAAGCTTAGCTCTTAAGTAAAGCTAATCAGATTGCTTAACCCAAGGCTTAATAACCTATCCTATCTACTACTGGTTTGTTGAAATTAAGAGTAGTTGCTGTTTTCTAGGATGTTGCTTCCAGGATTTTCCTTACTTTTCTATTTCTGTACAGCATGTCTAGCTCTTTTTACGTGGATGGTTTTTGAGATGTGAGGCAAGTGGCCGTTTTGTTGCTGTTTTCTAGGACGCTGCTTCCAGGATTTTCCTTACTTTTCTATTTCTGTACAGCTCTTTTTACGTAAATGGTTTGTGAGATAATAGGCAAGTGGCCGTATAGTTGTTGTTTTTTAGGGTGCTGCTTCCAGGATTTCTTTGTTTAAGCTTTGCGACCATACATTAATACTTACACAGTTACAGCGTGGAAGAATTCTCGTATATTACGTCTTAGAGATCAGATTTCCATATGGTTAATTACCTGTCAATAGAATTTATCTTTTAAGTGTGCTTATGTTAATATCGCTTTCAAGAGATGAGACATTGCTACCAAAGGTCTGTTTGAAAATCATTAGTATGAAAATAGTAACTGTGTGAAAGCAAATGATCATTGAATAGGAATGGTTATTTAAAGCTACATAATTATGTATAAGTCTGAGAAACGCTTGAAACCTTACAACTGTTTGCGAATTGTAATGGATTGGAATATTTAATATAACTGTGAAAATGATTATAGACAAAGAAAAAGTGCAATTAGAAAAATAAAACAGAACATTAAAAATATAGTTATGATTACATTAATTTAGAAATGAAGCAAATTTCGGCATTACATAACCCATAAGGATTTGATATGCCATTAATTAAGTAATTTAAACCAAATTATACCACCTGGAGTGCTTCTTAGTTGATCTTTTCCATGAAATGATAAACAATATTTGTCTCTTTGCTCATTAAGAATCGGACAACAGGATGTATTAGAATATTAATCAAACATTTACTGCCCCAGTCGGCTGGGGTTGTAGAACACATCAACTGCATCTCTGCTGAGGGGCAAGACTAACGAGGATATGACACTAAACAATCTGATGGTGAGGCTACAGTAACGCTGGAGCTTTAAAGAATACCGAGTACCCCTTTATTGCCTTCGCTCCAAGATTCACTCTAAGCTGGTGTGGTAGCATCTGATAGCGTCCTATCTATGGTTCAAACATAACTAAACTATGTATTTATGCTAAACTGAATTGTGTGAAATATAACTGTTTATATGCATAAGAATTGATTTGGCATTAAATAACCTACAATGGTTGAAATGCCATAAAACTACACCAAACCAAACATTTACAAATAGATCAAATTTCGGCTTTGAATAACCCATAAAAAGTTGGTGTGCTATTAAACAAATAAACCAAACCAAACTAAATTGTGAACTCCATCAAAAGATAGTTCCGTCAGCCTCTACGACAGTGTCCAAACTAGATTCCACAACTTCCAGACGGGCTAGGTCTATCCCCTCAATATGGTATTGTCTATACCTGGGTTCAATCACCAAAGAGAAAGAGGCGAACGAGCCGAAACGGTTATCATTATGGAAAATGGACACAACAATCAGAGTTCAAGTCCTGCACGAGGTTGTTCGCGTTTTACATTGATAGATCGATAGGAACAGGCTGAAATAGATATCTACATGCATTTTGTTGGTTGGCTGTGTTTTACGGCGTATAAATCCATGCAGGTTATTTAAAGCTTAATCCTGTTTATACATATATTATAGATATCCATAACACTCGTTGTAGTGGAGGGGTGTTATCCCTCTGAAGAGATGCAGTCGGCATATTCTACCGCCCCAGCTGATCCTGACATAGATAGATAGATATCAACAAGCTGAAATAGATAGTGTGTCTATACATCTTAGAATTTGACTCTACCCTTGCATAAATTCTCCTACTGTTCGCCTAATTAAAATTAAAATGTCACAAGTGAAGTGTGTGTTTCAAGGCAAAAGGGACCTTCGAAACAGACTGAATGGTTACTCGTTTTCTTCGCTATCTCCATCGTCTCCCTGGCCTCCTCGGAGCCGTTCAACCGCCCATATGGCTGAGCGCAACACGCCACATTAGTCTCTTAAATGTGTCTTTAATGTTGTGCCCTTGTGTAGGAATAATGTTACGCGGATGTCAACTGATTCATCCCACTCGTATTTGCCAGCAGAACCATTCATCAGATACGCACCATTACGACGATATCTAACAGTGTATTAAGATGGAGCACCTTGCCGACACTGTTTACCAGCAGATGAAGTTCTGTTGTTGCTTTCGTCACCCCTTTGATTATCGTTTGCCTCATTTCGCCTCAATTTCGTTCTCTTTCTCTCTTTTTTCCTCTCACTCTACACTTTCTTCTTTTTTCCCCATACTCTCTTTCATTCTCTTTCGTTTTCTTGTTTTTTTCTTTCCTCGTCCCTCTCTCTCTCTCTCTCTCTCTCTCTCTCTCTCTCTCTCTCTCTCTCTCTCTCTGTTTCTATTTTTCTTCCATTCCCTTTTGTTTTTCTTAACTTTTTTCGCTATTTCTTACTTCTCTCTGTCAACTATTTCTTTTTCCCTGCTTTTATTTCTTCTTCTTCTTCTTCTTCTTCTTCTTCTTCTTCTTCTTCTTCTTCTTCTTCTTCTTCTTCTTCTTCTCAGCCATTCTCTCAATTATCACTTATACATCTTTCTTTTTCTTTCTCTTTCCTCTATCTTCCTTTCTTTTTTATATACTCTCTCCCTCTCCCTCTCTCCTCCCTTTCCTTTGCTCTCTTTATTTTTCTCTTATAAACATTTCTTCGGTTTTTTTTTCTCTAGCTATTTCTTTTCGTACCTTTCTTTTTACTAGAACCTTCTATAAGGTAATACGTATAAAGTAGTGGTCATAAATATTGGAACAGAAAATCACTTCTTTACCGCGATAAAGTTTACATTGGTCAGTAAGGATTTTAAGTAGGGGAATTCTTTAGATATACTTTGCCTTTTCAATTTTCTTAATTGATACTGACCAGGATTTTAGAAGGATATGAAAAACACTGTTTTTCTCTTCTTCTAACAAGTTAATTAATTTTATTAAGAAAACATTATGCGGAAATGTCGCATTCAGAATCACAAAAACTGACAGAACGTTGTTTGCAATAGAATTTAGTTAGCAAGCTGGATTAGAAGACCATTGTTCGTGAGTTCGATTCTCACTAAGTGCTTCATACTTCTGACCTTGTGCCGTATCTAAACTAAGCTTAGTGAATAACTAGAACTTGGTTCTTCTTGCATAATGTTCTACATATATATATATAAAAAGAGAGATAGAGAGAGAGGGGGGAGGGATAGAGATAGAGAGAGAGGGAGGGAGGGATAGAGATAGAGAGATCTAAAATAGATCAGTGTAGACACAGAGACAACAATTCTTCGTTACCGCCAGTTTCTCGCCTATGCGATCGTCAGCTCATCTTGGTCTGATGATCTCATATGCGAGAAACTGACTGTCACCAAGCGCCGTTGATATTGAGCACTCTTTATATATATATATATATATATATATATATATATATAGCTAAGTACAGTAATAATTTATGCACACACATATACACACACACACACACACACACACAGACAAGTAGTCAAGCAGGAATGTAAAATACACCGACTACGTCTCTGCAGAGGGGTAAGACGACCCTCTAACAAGTGTCCAGGATATCACACAAAACCATCTTATCGTAAGGCTCCAGTCCTGGAAATTTGGGGAATGTGGAGTAAACTTTCATTGCCATTACACCCATGTCCACTCTGACCTAGAGTGAAAATACCTGTCAGGATCCCATCAATGAGTCAAACAAAACTGTTTGATCCTTTTTTTATTCTAGAAACTGTTTAACTGCGAGCTAAAAAATAACTTATATTAATTTGAATTATTAGTAATTCATAGCAATGCTTGAAGCCATTAAACTGTATGAAAATGAATTAATAATCTTAAAAAGAATTATTGGTGTTAGATTGCAATACTTGAAATTATTTAATTGGGTGCAAAGAGATGAGCTCTGGCTTGTTTTAAAATGTTATGTACAAACTTTTTTTTACAAATCATATACTATATATATATATATGTGTGTGTGTGTGTGTGTGTGTGTGAACAGTAATTGGCATTAAATAACCTGCAAGAGTGGATATGCAATAAAACTCTGTCAACTAATATATCATCATCATCCTGTCACGCCGCCAGCACGGATCTCCCTGACCTTCTCCTGTTACCCGTCCCTATCGTCCATCGCTCCCGGTAGGTCTTCAAAGGTACATTTTGTATCGGCACAGAGCTTTTAAGGTTCTAGGTGGTCGTCCTGCCTTTTCTAGTCCATATGAAGGGGTCCATAGGAGTATGTCGCTTATGAGTTTGTCCCTACTTCTCCGGCAGTGAGCCGCATGTCTGTTTCGTCTAACTTTGATAGTTTTGTGATGGGTGGTAAGGTGACCGTACAGCAGTTGCTTTGTGGGGTGCTGCCTCCAGGACTTTTTCAATATTGCTCGCGGCATTCTTGTGTAGTTGCCGTCAAGCTTTTTCTCCATTCGTTTAGTTAGCGTCCATGTAGTGCATCCATATTGGAGTAGCGACACGACTGCTGCTTGGAAAAAACTGCGTTTTATTTTATCGGTGAGGTCTGACTTCCAACTAATATATATATATATATATATAATAAAAATAAAAAGCGTTCTAATTCAGTGAAATACAGTGCTCTATACGCAAAAATGCTGAGTAATATAAAAATGAAATTGAACTTGATAAAAATTAAGTTATCAATCCTCAAGTGAACCTGTGTATATATATGTGTGTGTGTGTATTGAAATGAAAGGTTGAGGTGACTCTAACAATATGAAAGAAATATGTAGAAAGTTGGATGAATCAAACATTTAAAACCGGTTTAGGGGCGCGATATTTCGTTCTTTTATTTTATTTCTAAGAACTTCCTCAAACTCGGGAAAGTTCTTAAAAATGAAATAAAAATGAAATAAAAGAACGGAATATCGTGCCTCTAAAGCCGGTTTTAAGTGTTTGATTTATCCAACTTTCCACATATTTATATATATATATGTGTGTGTGTGTGTGTGTGTGTGTGTGTGTGTGTGTGTGTGTGTGTGTGTGTGTGTGTGTGGAAAGAGAGAGAGAGAGAGAGAGAGAACGGGGGCGTGTAATCAAAAAGTATACAAACTGAATCTTTAAAAAATGAATGATTTTTAATTTAATAAAGATGTGTGCACAGCTGAGCAACTTATATAATAAAGATGTGATGTCTAGACGACTAGATTACTGTCTAGACGAGTGATCAGCGGGGCAGCTTACATGATAAAGGGATAATAAGACATCCAAATGTGTCAGTGATAGTTCATCATAAACACATCATCGATACTTTCTGAAAGGAATGGTTATGGCAAAACACGGGTCTGTAAAAGTGGATCAAAACAGAGAGTTTGAAGATGCTTCGACCAGCGGGAAACTCGGAGGAATTAGTGTGCTAAGTACTAAAGGGATTTATTCTGAAGAAACATTATTTTTCGGTATTTTGTTTTTGTGAATGCAAATTCTGCCTCAAAAATTTTAATACACCACGTTTATAAGTCATTATATTTTATGAGTATGGTGTGAGTAGGGTGTGACGCAAGGTCAGTTTTTCATTCACCTTGACTGGTTTCTATACAAAAGTTTAAAAACCCAATCTGCTCTGCTATTTACTCACATCTCGGGGTAGAATAGTTGGATTCATACCTTTTCCAATGCAGCCTAATCGGCTGAGGTTGTTGAATACACCGACTGCATCTCTATTCCAACGAGAGTCCAGGATATGACAAAACAATCTGATGGTGAGTCTCTTGTCTTGGAGCTTTGGGGAAGGTAGATTACCCCTTTATTGTCATTGCTCCCAGATCCTGTCTGACTCGGAGTAGTAGCACCTGATAGGATCCTATCTATGAGTCAAATAGAACTGTTTGACTTTTAAACGTTGTGGAAACAAATAACATATCAAATCGAATTGCCAGGAATAGAACTGTTTGACCATTTAACTGTTTGTAAACAAAAGACTGATGTTTAATTCAATTGTTAGTGATGCAAGTATTGTTATACTTGGAACAATTTAACTGTTTGCTAACGAATGAGTAAAGTTGAAAAGAATTATTAGTGTTGATTTACAATACTTGAAGCCACTTAACGGTGTGCCTGAACTGAATAGTTAGTATTACATTGTGATGCTTGAAACCTTTTAACTGTGTGCAAATAAAACTATTTATGTTTGTAATATTTGAAACCATTTAGGGGAGTTCAACTGGGCCAATGGCTTAATGAGTAGAGTGTTCGCCAATAGTCCGGAAGACCGGGGTTCAATCCCAGGTAGAGTTATACCAAAGACTCAAAATATGATACTTGATTCCGCCTTGCTTAGCACTCAGCATTATAAAGTAAGGATCAAGGGTAAAGTGGAGCAATCCTGGGAATGGAGTAGTGCCCTTCCCTACACCTCAGGGAGCTTTTGGGTCGCCAGCTTTACTTTTACTTTGCTTAGGTGAGTTCAAACAAAGGATTAATACTAACAAGAACTATTCGTGTTCAAATATTTGGAACCATTTAACTGTGTGCAAACAATAATAATACTTGTGTCAAAACAAATCATTTCTGACTCATTTAAAAATAAGATTACCAACAAACTATTGACTTACAAATCATACGTATAAATTTCTAACTCTATGAAGACAAATGAGATCTGGTTTGTTTTAAAATGTTATCGACAAGCAATGCGTTTACAAATCATATATAATAAATAATGAGGATTTGGTATTGAATAATTTGCAATGGTTGATATACCAAACGACCCAGCAAAACAAAACGTTCCAAAGGGTATAAGCGCTAAACAACCTCGTCCAGAATTTGAACTCGTGTCGCCAAGTCAATTCCCTACGACGATACCCGTTACACCACGAACGCCTCCTTGAATTTTGTGCTTTTGTGTATTATGCAACGGCCATTGTTTAGTGAATTTAGCTACGAGAAGCATGATGAGAAAGTTTACGCATTTTGTATGCATCTGGCGTCAGTGAAGTGACACAAAGAAAACAGTCGTAAGTGGATGAGACATGAGACGGAAGAACCGTTGAAAATCGGTGGGAATGAGACATTTTAGGAGGTTCAGTGGTTCTACCGATGCAGGAAGAAAATTTGTCATAAACACGTGGAGTAAAAACAAAGGAAAAGATCGCTGAATGTAAAATGCGACATGTAATGCCACCCAACTTCTTCCCACGAGGCCTTAAAATCGATGTTTCTGTCTGTAAAGAGTGGTTACCCCCTGGATTGAACGTGTTGGGTAGCCATATGGGTTCCTGCATGACTCTGCTCTTTCTCACAAAGCTCAAGTGACCCAAGAAAGAATGGCTGATTATTTTCATGAGCCTGTTACCCTTTCTAACTCTCCAGATTTAAACCCCTTAACTACTATGTGTAGATTGGTAGTAATGTCTCATCTACAGACAGCAATACGTGTACAATCATTGTCACATGAATTGGCGTCCATAAACTTTCAATACATAGCGAAAAATATCTTCTGAAGAAATCTTTTTAAACAGGTTTGGTCAGTTGAAAACACATGATTAATTATAAAAAATCAAATAATGAAAAAGTTAGATAGATAGATAGATAGATAGATAGATAGATTCCCAGTTATTGGCACCCATGAAATTTGAATAATGTACACGTAGAACTTCCCCTAAAAATTCTAAAAAATAAAAAAAAGATGAATCTGATGAAACAGCTTTGGTCTATCGAAAACTCATCGTTGATTAAGATCAGCAAATAATGAAATAAGTAAGCTGGGGACCATAGTCGAGGGTGACCCGAAAGCTCCCTTTTCGATAGCTACTACACTAAGGTGTAGGGGAGGGCGCTACTCCTTTCCCTGGATTGCTCCACTTTACCCTTGATCCGTACCTTACAATGCTGAGTGTTAAGCAAGGAGGCATCAAGTACCATTTTTTGAGTCTTTGGTATGACTCGACCTGAGATTGAACCCAGGTCTACCGGGTCCGTTTCCTTCAAAAAATATGGTAAAAAAGTGAAAGGGTGTCACTGATGATGACAAGTGTGTGTGTGTGTGTGTATATATATACATAAATTTGTTTGGTTTGTTTTCTTTGTTGAATAGTATATCAACCTTCCTGAGTTATTTAATGCCAAAGCCATCTTTGTAGATGAACAGTCGTGATGCTGAGGGAACATAAGAGTTCATTCCTTTCCCAAAGATATTAGACCTTAGAGAATGCAATAGCACGTCTGAAGTTCGAACTCGCTTACTAAGTTGTTGCAGTCGAGCACGTAAGCTACAGCCCCACTAAGTCTCTTTCCCGCCACAACTAGGATTTTTGGTAAAGTCTAGACTGCTATTGACTATGTCTGTAAATCTTATAAATGAATATGGATTTACCAACCCCTTTGCCCTTGCAGGGTGTGACACAAGGTCAATTTTAAGCAGAGTTAAGCTGGTTTGAATTCAGAGCTTTCCTTCTCCTTGACTGGTCACCATACCAAAATTAAAGAGGCAGTCTGACCTACTATTTATCCATATCCGGAGGGAGAATACTTTATAAATATTTTCCTAAGGGTATAAGCGCTATACTAAATACAAACCAACTTGGAACTTGGGATCACCGTGTCTATGTCCAACGACGATAACCATTACACCTTTAGCGCCTCTATCTTATGTATATATGAGGTATGTTTAATGCGAAATTTGCCCAGTTTGCACTGTCCAATAAGTTGATTATATTAGATTAATTTGAAAATTTTCATGAAACTAGAAATATACTGGATTGTGAAGGTTCAAGGTGGGGATATCTTTATTAAGTGCCAAATTTCTTGATACCACTGTATTTATACAACCCCATTCACCATGTCAATTTTCAACTAGATAAACTGATTGATTGATTGATTGATTTTAACGATATGTCAACCCGTCGAGGACTACTTTATGCCTTGAAGTTAGAAAACCATATTCACTGTACTCTCATTTACATTTTTATAGTGTTTTCTTACGATTTTTTTTTTACCCATAGTCCCATCAAATACAAAGGGTTTTAAAAAAAGATCTATTTGACCAGAGATAGGACACTAATGCGTATTACCACACAGGATAGGAGTGAAGGGGTACTTCATACTCCCCTGTCCTCCAGAACAGGAGCCTCACCACCATATACAATTTTGTGTCATACCCAGCACACTCCTCTTTTTTTTGGTGGGGGTCTTGTCCCTCAGCAGGGAATATAATCATTATGTACTAACCCCCAACCCCGTCGACAGAGTGTGCGAAATGTTAAGGTTACTTGTCTTGCAAATCAATTACTAAGGAGTAGTGCGTTTGTTCCTCACTTAGGGAACCTTATTTTGTTAATTCAACTTTATAGTTTTAAGAACAAAGAATACGAAAAAGATTCTATACTTTGGTGCCCAATCGGCCAGTACAATAAAAAACGCCGATTGCATCTTTGCGAAGTGGTAATATTCCCATCAAACTAGTGTCTTGGATATGATGCTAAGGCTCTAGTCCCGGAGCGTTGGGGAATGTGGAGTACCCTCTAATTGCCATTAATCGCGGGTCCACTCTGACTCAAAGCACCTGTTAGGGTCCCATCTATGGGTCAAATAGAATTATTAATGTTAAATAGTAATACCCTTTAACTGAGAGCAAATTGAACTATTAGTGTTAGATAGCAATACTTGAAACCATTGAACTGTGTGTGCACAAATGTGTTATGGTTCGTTTAAAAAATAATGTTACCAAAAACTTTTCAGTTTAGATATATTTATGAACAGGATTTGACATTGAATAACCAAGATTTGTATGCCATTAAACCAAATTACTCGGAGAGACCCCGTGGCGTAATGGCTAAAGTACTGGTTTGCGGGCTGGAAGTAAGCGAGTTCGAACTCCAGTCGCACTATTACGTTCACTTTCAGACTAATGCCCTTGGGAAAGGCATGAACCCTCTATACCTCCAACTATTAATCACTGCTGTTCTTCTATAAGGGTGGATTTGGCATTAAATAACCCACAAAGGTTGATGTGCCATTAAACAGAAAGCAAACCAAATAACCTAACCCATTCCTTTGGGGTACTTCTACAAAAGCTAGATTCGCCCAAATTTGGTTTTATGGCATATCAACCATTGTAGGTTATTTAATGCCAAATCCTCTCGATACATATATATTAAATAAATGATTTCTAAAGACATTTTGTAAATAACATTTTTAACGAGCTTGAGCTCATTTTTTTTACACATTCAAAAGGTTTCACTTATTTTTATCTAATACCAATAATTCTATTTTATGATTTGGTTGCACACAGTTAAATGTTTTCAAGTATTGCTATGTATCACTAACAATTCAATTAAACATCAGTCATTTGTGTGCATACAGTTAAATGATCAAATAGTTCCATTTCAAACCATACAGGTCAGCTTGAGTACACGCTTTAAATGCCAAAAAGTTCTATTTGACCCATAGATAGGGCACTATCAGGTGCTACTACTCCGGATTAGAATGTATCTAGGAATGATAGAAATGAACGGGTACTCCACATTTTCCAAAGCTCCAGCAATACTGGAGCCTCACTATCATATTGTTTAGTGTTATATGCCGGACACTCGTTGGGGTGGACTTACCCCTCTGCAGAGATGCAGTCGGCGTATTTTGTAGCCCCAGCCGACTAGGCCAAATTCACCCTAGAATAAAATACAATTAGAATACTATTCCCATATCTGGGTAGGTTTTCCTCAGTTTATTTTTGTTCTTTTTGTATTGGGAACAGAACCGTTTGCGCAGCCCTATGCGAAAGGATTGCTTCTTGTCCACTTTCATCCGCTTTACCATTGTCAGTATGTAGCCAGTTTATCCCTCTTCTATCGCTAAATGAATGATGTTTAGACGAGCCGCATTGATTGATTCCACCAATTCGATAGTTTCCAGACAGAAAAAGCTTTCTTTGTTTCCTTTTTAACGTTCCTCGCACCAGACGTACGTTCCCTTCCAACAGCTTCTTTCCTAGAACATCTGCTTCATAGATCAACCTCCTTTATGAATGTTTTTCCTTCAAGCTACAGCCTTGGACTTTTTTTTAAATCCACGTTTAATACGTGTCTTACACTGTCTTAGTTCGGATTTCTGCTTTGTCGTCCCTTTTGTTCCACCCTTACCTTTCAATTGTCATTTTGTAACCCCCTGCCTTATAGTGGCCGACTGGCCTGGCTTAGGGTGGCTTTCAGTATTAAAAATATATATTATAAATCTGGTATATATATATGTATATATATGTATATATATATATGTATATGATGGACTCTCCTGTCGATGTCAATGTAGGAAGCAGTTGGGTTAAATATACGAAATGTTGGAGTACCAACAAAAATAATTTGACCCAAACGGCTGTCAATGGTTTGCATGACAGAAGGCTGGCTACATCAGATATCACTGCACAACTCAACCAATGTCATGAAAAAATATGTCAGCATCCGCTGTGATGAGAAGACTCTGTGAAGTTGGCATATATGGCAGAACTGCTGTCAAAAAACCACTGTTGAAGAGGCAAAATAATGTCAGAAGGCTATAGTGGGCCAAGACTGGACAATAGAGCCGTGGAATAAAGTCCTTAAGTCTGACAAATCAAAGTTCGAAATCTTGGATCAAATGCTTTTGAATGTTAGTGTATATATATATAGTAAAATGAATAGAAACGCAAATGGTTTCAAATTTGCGGTCCTATTAATTCTAAAATATGTACTTTTATCTCCCTAAACCAGCAACAATCTTTATATATATATATATATATATATATATATATATATATATATATATATATATATATATATATACTTGATTAACTGATAAAGACACATTTTGTCTATATGATTCTAATAACATCATTTCATGTTCCCAGATAAGTGTCAAGGTTTTTCATGCAAACAACTTCTGAAGATAATCTATGAAAGGTCCGAAACTGCTCATGACAATTTTGGTAAATTCATCCACCAATTCCAACCTGAAACCAAGACACTTATCGGGAAACATGATAGGATCTTAAAAAATTATATAGACAAAATATGTCTTTATTATTTAATCAAACATTCTTGAATGAAAGACTGCTGCCTAACTACACACACACACACACATATTTATATAGACGTCATACCTTTATTGGTACTTATAATGACAAAATTTAGGCAGTAATCCATAAGTCTAGATAAGAAAGCATTTGAGGACTACGTTGATAGAGCAATACAAAGACTCGAAGAATATCCTAATAAGAGCAAGAGCGTCTGATTGCAGCAGCCAGTAACAGTAAAACAACTATAAAATTTTTAAAAAATTATTCGAGGAAACAAAAGTGGGAAGAAAACAACTAAGCTACAAACTATGGACATTGTAAGTGTGATGACCTGGACATGGTTACGAAGAGAGAAACTGGATCTTTAATGATAGCAGCACATAATTATGCCATAAAAATTATTATATCAAAGCAAAAAACGATAGAATAGAAAGTGTTGAGTGTGTGGTAATAGACTTGAAATAATTAAACACATTGTAAATGGATGCAATAAACAAGCACAAATACAACAACCTGTATGACTGGGGCTGAGTAAGATAATCCACGGGTAATCCTAAATGTTTGTTTGTCTGGGTTAATGGCATATCAACCTTTGTAGGTTATTTAATGCCAATTCCATTTTTATACAAATAGACACTTCTATTTCAAACATTTCAGTTTAACATAAGTACACAGTTTAATTGTCAAAAACATTTCTATTTCCAGCAATTCAGTTTATTCAAACAGTTCTAATTCAAACAATTCAGACTAGTATAAGTATAGTTTTTGTTTACACACAGTTAAATATCAAAACAGTTCTATTTCAAACAATTCAGTTTAGCATATATACAGTTTCAATGTCAAAAGTTCTATTTCAAGTAATTCAATTTTCCATAAGTACACAGTTTAGGTCTATTTGACTCATAGATAGGACCCTATCAGGGTCTACCACTCCGGGCCAGAGTGGACCTTGAAGCAATGGCAATGAAGGGGTACTCTGCATTACTGGAACCTCACCATCAGATTATTTAGTGATCAGGATACTCGTTGGGCGGGTCTTACTCCTCTGCAGAGATGCAGACTGTATATTCTACAGCTCCCCGTCAGCCGACTGGGCAAAGTAATCGTGAAATAAAATGAAATTTTATCATACTGCTCCAGACTAATTTTCTTCACGACTGTCGCGGAAACAATTTTAAACTGTGTCGAAACCAAAATTATTTTGTTTTGTTTTACAGCTATAGTTATCTGTATCATATTCAAAACATTAAAACGTTTAGGAAATAAAAAAAAATATTATTTTGATCTATTTAGTGATGAAATTGCAATCTTCGCGCTCTCTCACATATTTGGGCGAATGAAAAAAATACCCCAAAATGATATAAAATCTGAAAAGGTTTTTTTTATCCTTTAATAGAATTTTAATTCTTTTAAATGAGTGTCGTGTTGGCGTCCCCCACGAAGAGTCTAGGCGTCCCCAACGAGGAGGTTCAGCGTTACCAATGAGGAGGCTAGGCGTTTCCAACGAATGATTTTGCGTTCCTGGAACAATGGAACATTGTAACTCTTAAACATTGGTCGGTGCACAAACCAGAATCTGTAATTCTCTGGGAACTTTGAGATACAAACGGACAGCCCAATCTAGGCCAGCTGGCCGGATCTAGTTTTGATTACTAAGAAAAAAGAACTTGTCGCATAGTAATTTTTATTGTACCAGCAGACCACTGAGTGGAGACGAAAGAAACCAAAAAGCCTGACAAATATCTTGACTTGGTCAGAGAGCTAAAAAAAAGCCGTGAAACACGAAAGTAACAGAAATACTAATCATAGTCAGGACCCTTGAAACAATACCCAAGAACCTACAAAAGAAATTTGATAAATTGAAGACCAGAGGACAAATAGAAACCATGCAAAACTACTAAAATCGGACATTTTAAAAAGTTCAGAAGACACACGGAGACATAATCAGAGTCCAATGAGAAAATATCAATAAGAGCTGATCGTTTTTTAATGTAACTTTTTATTTGTCTAAATTTGGCTGAGTTGAGGCAAAAGGTCAGAAGTATAAAGAACCCAGTGAGAATTGAACTCACTTAAAATGCTCTATTAATCTTAGTCACAAGCCTGTGCACCACGTAAAGCGCCTAACTTAAGGTCTTTATACGAGCTTAGAAAATAACAACTCAGGTCATAGTTATCGAGTTCAATTCTCACCAGGTTTTATAACCTGGTGAGAATTGAACTCACTAAGATCTGCTAATCTCAGTTGCTAACCACCTGAGGTGACCAACTTAAAGCTTATGTACGAGACTAAACTAAGATTAAAAAAGAAATTAAAGAATTACCCTATCGGCTGGGACTGTAGAAAACACCAACTGCATCTCTGCAGAGGGTTAAGACTCCCTCAACGAATGTCCTGGATATCACACTAAACAATCTGATGGTAAGTTTCCAGTAATGCTGGAGCTTTGGGGAATACGGAGTACTCCTTCATTGGCATCGCTCCCAGATCCACTCTGACCCGGAGTGGTAGCACCTGATAGGGTCCTATCTATGGGTCAAATAGAACTAAACTGCGTACTAATGCTAAATTGAATTACTTGAAATAGAACTGTTTTGACATTTAAACTACGCACTAATGCGAAACTGAATTGTTTGAAATAGAATTGTTTGACTAAACTGAATAGCTTGAAACAGAAATGTTTTTGACAAGTTAACTGTGTACTTATGCTAAATTGAATTATTTTAAATAGAACTGTTTATTTGAATAAAAATGGAATTGGCATTAAATAACCCACAAAGATTGATATGCCATAAAACCCAAGCAGGCAAACAAACAATATAAAAAATGAAGATTTTACGCTGAAAGCACCAGTTTCTGTCGATTCAAAGTTAAGCAACGATGAACCGGCTCACAACTTAGATGGTTGACCACTAAGTAAAGCTTTACAAATAAATAAGAACTTATTGTTCGTTTGACGTCAATCGTAACAGAAGTCCATAAAGGCCAAAATATGATAATTTACTTATAGTTTCTTGTTTAATTTAAACAGACCGATTTACGCTAGTTTTGATCTGTACAGTGCCAGATAAGACCACAAACAAAGACCAACCATAAGTGTTGTGTCTGATACAAGGATTAGCTCAATGTTATCATAAAAATAATCCACTCGAGAAAAAAAATATCATTTTCGTGGTGGTGATTATTTTTCTTAGGTTCCAATTAGATACATTTAATGGGTACATTTTTGCTTAATCCTTAAAAAATGGAAGAAGCCGTCGGAAGTGAAGCCAAAGTTCAAGTGAGAGAGAAAGAGTGAGAGAAAGAGAGAGAGAGAGGGAGAGAGTTGAAAGAGAGAAAAGAAAAGAGAGAGAGAGACAGAGAAAGATTAAGAAAGAGATAGGTTTGGTTTGGTTTGGTTTGGTTTTATAGCATATAAACCACTGTTGATTATTTAATGCCAAATCCTGTTTTTACACATATATATTAAATATATTTGATTTGTAAATACATTTTGTAGTTATACACAGTTAAGTGATCAAACAATTCTTTTTTTAAGAATTCATTTTTGCAGGTCAACAAAGTTAAATGGTTTCAAGTATTGTTATGCATCACAAAAAAAACTCAATTAAGCGTCAGTAATTTGTTTACACACAATTAGATTATCAAACAGTTCTATTTAAAACAATTCAATTTAGCATAAGTCATTTGTTTACACTCAATTTAAATATCAAACAGTTCTATTTGACCCATAGATAAAACCCTATCAGGTACTACCACTCCAGGCCAGAGTGGACCTGAGAGCGATGGCAATAAAGAGATTGTCTACATTCCTCAAAGCCTCACCATCAGATTGTTTTGTGTCATATACAGGGCATTTGTTTGAGGTGGGATCCTACTCCACCGCAGAGGGAAAGAAAGAAAGAAAGAAAGAAAGAAAAAAGAAAGAAAGAAGGAAAGAGTGAGAGAAGAATGATAAAAGAAAGAGAGAATGAGTGAATGAGAGTAATAACGAGAAAAAGAAAAGAAAGAAAGAGAATTATTATGATAGAAAAAGAGTAGATGGGTGCAGTCGAATGTTTAAAAAGCTATGACCTTAACAGGCGCGACGTTACAAAAAAAAAAGAAAGAGAAAGAAGAAGAAGGATAATGCGAATGCAGCAATTTAAAGACAAGAAAGCAAAGAGCAAAGACAGACTAATTACAACGGGCAAAAACTGCTACAACAAAAATAACCCAAAGACAAACAGGAAAACAGGAATTATAAAACTTGGTAAACAAAAATAGTAAAAAAATGTATTAATACTCCCCCGGTTGCCACTCTTCTTTTGACTTGCTGTAAGTCTTCCACAGGACATAATGGCTCTTTTGTGAGTTTGAAACTCCCAACTCTCTACAGCATGTAAGTATAAAGAATGACGTGTTCTGCTGGGTGGTATAAGTTGCTAAAAGTTGAGAAAAATAAATCTACATTTGAACATGGAAGCAATCTCAACATTACTGCCTTTTGTCCGGTCGACTGGTGCTATTCAATACACCGACTGCTTCTCTGTAGAGGGGTTAGACCGCCCCAACGAGTCCTGGATATGACACTAAACAATCTAATGGTGAGGCTCCAGTAATGCTGGAGCTTTGGGGAATACAGAATACATCTTCATTGCCATCACTCCCAGGTCCTCTCTGACCCGGAGTGGTAGCGTCTGAGAGGGTTCTGTCTATGGGTCAAATTGAACTAAACTGTGTACTTATGCTAAACTGAATTGCTTGAAATAGATTTGTTTATTTGTATAAAAATGGATTTGGCATTAAATAACCCACAAAGGTTGATACGCCATCCAATATATTAATGTAGCTCAAAATCATTTCAAACAATATTTAAAACAGATCTCTTTAAAGCCAACAGATACTCCTCATCAACGAAAGGGTGACTTCATATATGCAAGAGCTTCAGAACAGGAGCCTTACCACCGAATTCAGTTTAATGTCCAACCTACAACAAAGAAGTGACAAAGACTGAGGAAAAGTAGATCCTTGCCTGACCTTGTTTTGAAAAGAGAGTGAGTGAGAGAGAGAGAGAGAGAGAGAGTGGGTGAGAGAGATAGATTGATAGAAATAAGTTTGAATAATGTCGATAAAGTCAACGTTACTTGGTGACTCAGTTTCTCGCTTATGTGAACATCAAATTACGTGGCGAAGTATAAAGACTCTATTCAAAAACTTCGATCTGTAGATGCACTATCATCAATATTGAGCAGTCTTTATTTAAAAAAATAGAAAACAATATATATATTTGCTTTGGTAGAGGCACGAGCGTAGCACGTCGCGATCACGGAGGCGGCTTTGCTCTTTCAGAGTCAAGCCGGGGTTACTGTCGGAGCTGATATGATGCAGAAATAACCCGAAATCGGCAATGAAGACAGCGCATCACTGAAGACCTCCCTGATGCATCTAAGATGTATGATAGAAATATATATATATATATATATATATATATATATATATGCAAATGACTGTCTGCCGAATGCGTAAAGCATGATACCCAGGGTCACATACACTACCATATAATATATGTATATATATATATATATGGGGGGGTTGAAATTTTAAGAAAGGAGACATATGAAGGCGCTCGCGGTGTAACAGTTATCGTCCTATCAAATGGACTGGATGAGCCGAGTTCAAATCCTGTACGAGGCCGTATGCGTTTCAATTCGAGCTAATGCCCTTCTCCATCACTCTCGAGCAAACTGGCAAACTAATTTAGGAGAAGGAAAACTCTCTACTCAAGACTAGTTTTGGGAGTCCCGAAGACAGTCCGAAGTTGTGTTCAACTTCGTTTTGCAGTGACACTGATGCTAAGTTGTTACGTATTTTACTTTTCTCTTGGACGATTTCGAGAAGAACGTGGGCAACTGTGATTCTTTCAAATAACCTTGCTCAGGCGTAAAACGTGAACCGGATGCGGAACGATAGTCTTACGAGACTGACTATCACAAAAATAACCAAAAAGAAATTCGATTTTTTAAACAGAAAAGACTGAAAATTTAAAAATACGTTTGGATTTTTTTTTTTTTTTTTTTTTTTTTTTTTTGTGGGTCTATTTTCCGCATTTATTAAAAAGTTATGTGTTTATATTGAATAGAAAATGATGGCTATATATAAATATACCCGATACATTTTTTCTCGCTAGAGGGCGTTAGAGCGGTCCTAACGAGAATTTAATCCCTTCCGGTCGGCTATTTATGTTAATAATATACGACTTTAGTGTGAGAGGTGTCCTTGTGGTAAAAACTTGTATCTTGATTAAAAACATAACGACACTCTAGAGATATTGCCCCGGTGTGACCCAGGGGAAAGGCCCGGACCCTGGTTTTCTTTGTTAGTCAAGTAGTCTGGGTTGCATCAGAACCTCCGTTTCAAATTTGCTAAAAATTCCTTGAGAAATGGCCCAGTTGTTTCACAACAAACAGAATTTGCACATTGTAGAAATTATTTTTGCTTTTATGGATTCTCTCCGAGTTAAAACGCCGTAAGAGATTATCAGAACCCTTATTTGCATACTTCTCGGAATTACAGTTGCCTAATTAGCAAAGCTCCTGGATTGGCAGTTGTCTGATTAGCAGATACTCGAATAACAGACCCCTAGGTTTAGCAGACCACTTAGAATTCTCCTTGGAGTAGCAGACCTCCAGGATTAGCAGATTCCTGATTAACAGACACTTTTCCGAAAAACACAATGAAAAATATGAAATTCACTTTCCAGTGCGATTCGTGGGCTTAAGGGGGTAAACACCCCAGGTGAAAATTCAAATACCTCTGATTTTAATAAAATTAAAATCACATTGCTGGTGTTTACAGGAAGTCATGATCTTCATCTGGGAGTGCATCCTGATTAGATTATTGGCAACTGGGGAAAATGCTGAATCACATATTTCAATTGTTAACTGATTTGATTTGATTTGATTTGATTATTGGAAACTTGAAAAAGTGCTGAATCCCAAGTGTTAACTGATTTGATAAATCATTATGTTTCAGAGTTTTAATTAATTCTCATTTTTATTTTCTAATTATTTACTTTCACTATTTAAAAAAAAATATATTTATATCTTCATGCAGCCATGTTTTTGATGAAAAGTTGGTTAGCATCACTCTTAATTTGAAAAGTATCAAATAGTTATAATGAAGCTTTTATTCGGTTTGCAAGTGCATTTGTTTATCTATCTATCTATCTATCACAGATTGTTCATCCATTTATCTATTCTCTCGGAGATAGATAGATAGATAGATAGATAGATAGATAGATAGATAGATAGATATCCAGTATCAATTTTTCATTGTCAATTTATCCATGTGTATTTATCAATCTATCTTTCTGTCTATCTGTCTCTCTCTCTCTCTATATATATATATATCTTGCCCCCCTCTCTTTATCTATCTATCTATCTATCTATCTCAGATTGTCCATCTATGTATTTATTCTGTAAGAGATAGATAGATAGATAGATAGATAGATAGATAGATTACCAGTATCAATTTTTCATTCTGTCTGCTTATCCATGCGTCTATTTACCAATCTATCCATCACTTTGTTTGTCTATCTGTCTGTCCGTCTCCATCTCTATCTATCTATCTATCTATCTATCTATCTCCCAACTTCTCACGCCATTCATCTGGTTTAGTTTAAGTAACACTTCTCTCTTTATCGTGTTATTTCACTATGTTCCATTATCAATTGCTAAACAGAGGCAACGACACTTTAAGAACGATTGACTCAGTATAAACACAAAAAAAAAGAAAATAGAAAAACAAACAGAAACCAAAATAAAACTGTGAAGAATAAAATGGAGAAAGTCTTGGCTGCTCTCGTACGTTTACAAATCATTCAACAACAAAAATAACAACATGGCGTCTAAATGAATGCGGTCCAATTGACACGCTTGTATAAGTTATTGACAATGTTTGCTTTGGCCTAAAGAGCGGTAGTAAATTTTTTCCCGTCCCAAGTCTTGATTTCACGAAAGAAAAGGAGGGGCTCCTTGACTTGTAACAATAAACAGTGCGTCAAACTGATCGGGAGGGGGGGGGGGGGAGAAAATATAAATAAACAAAAAGTGGCAAAGTGACGGGTAGCCATTATTTGAGTCGTGAAATCCGACCAATCAGAAAGTCTGACACGCCTGCGAAGAAATTAATGAATGAATGAAAAAAATTCCTGAGAATAATGAATGGCGATAATAGAATTACAAGAACGATAGTAAAAATGATTTTGAAAAAATAGAAATTAAATGAGAAACAATTTGATAAAATAAAGAGAAAAAGTTCATAAAAAATACCTTCGTCTTACAATAATTGTTAAATTTTCTATTCATCGTCACCCATTAGGACAGGGCATAAAACCTGCCCACTGTATTCCTGCAGAAGGGTAAGACCACAAAATGGGGGCATCTTGGGAGGGACATTAATTTGCACCTACTGTTCTGGAGCTCAGAAAAAATGTGGACCATCCTTTCATTGCCATTACTCACAGGTCGACTCTAATCCTATGTGGTCGTACCAATTAGGATCCGATCTATGGGTTCAATAGATCTGTATAAAAGGTTTTGTATTTGAAACCATATAACTGTATGAAAACCAGGGGTTATTATTTAATAGTATTAATAATTTTAGATAGGAACAATTGATACCATTGAAATATGTGCAAATTATTTAAATTTAATAGGAATAGTAATTATCATATAACAGTGTGTAAAGAAATTATTTAAGATATTAGAGGTATAATTTTTAAAAATGCTCATAAACCATTGGTTTTAAGTAGGAAGTGTTTACCTGTTTAAAGTAATAGTGAATTTAATAAATACTTTGGATCCTCAAACATTGTTATTTCAAATTAGTGTGATGTGTTCGTTTAAAATTGGCTCTCAAAAAATATTGATATTGATGCTAAGGATAAACGGTTTACCTTTTAATATGATTATGATCCTTATAAAGACATCGGCTCTTAAAATATTAACATTGTAGCTATGTATAAAGTGTTCACCTGTTTTGTGAACTTTAATAATACATTTATTGTCATTCTCCTGGTCCATAAAGTACCGTTTACTATATTATTTTTGTAAATTTTACTCTTTAACCCATCGTATTTATTTAGCAATCATGCTTTTCATTCTCTTAGCATTCATCATCATCATCATCATCATCTCGCGCTGGTAGCACGGATATCCCTGACCCTCTCTCGCCACTCCTCCCTATCGTTCATCGCCCTAGGTAGGTCTTCAGGACAACATCCCGTATCCTCACATAGCTGCTGAATGTATGTTCGTGCTGGTCGTCCTGCTTTTGCATGGCCATGTGTGGGGGTCCATAAGAGTACATCTCTTATGAGCTCGTCCCTGCTTCTCCAGCAGTGTCCTGCATGTCTGGTTCGTCTAACTTGAATAGTTTTCGTGATAGGGGGCAGGTGACCGTACAGTTGGTGTCTTGTGGGGTGTTGCCGCCAGGACTTGTTTAAGATTGCACGTAGCATTCTTGTGTAATTGCCGTCTAGCTTCTTCTCCAGCCGCTTTGTTAGCGTCCATGTAGTGCAGCCATATAGCAGTATCGATACAACCGCTGCCTGGAAGAAACTGCGTTTCATTTTATCGGTTAGGTCTGATTTCCATATAATCGATAGCTGTCCATGCTTTCGCTAACCTCGTTTCGATGTCCTTTTCGGTTGATTTGACGCTGCTTCCTAGGTAAGTGAATTTGTCTACTAGTTTAAGAGGAGTTCCTTCTAGAGTGGAGATGTCCCCCGTTTGATTATAGCACATATATTCCGTTTTGTGTGCATTTACATAGAGGCCTATGTTTGCTGCTGCTCGTTCCAAACTATGCAGTAGTGTTTCGGCTTGGTCAGGTGTATTTGCCAGTATCGCTATGTCATCGGCGTAGTCGGCGTCGGTAATTGTTGTTGCGGGGTACCTTCTGCTTCTTTTCTTCGTCAGTTCGAAGCCATTCTCCTTCTTTTTTTTTTTTTTTTTTTCAATCGATGTTCTAAGTACGAACTCTAGACAAATGATAAAGAGGTACGGAGCCAAGGCGTCCCCTTGTAGTACTCCTGCTACAATGTCGAAGTATTCTGTGTCTCCATCTGGTGATCGTACTTTTACTTTAGTGTTTCTATAGAGAATCGTTATTGCCGCTACGGTTTCTAGTAGGATTTGTTCCATCTTTCCTCTGTAAATGGAATCGAAAGCCTTGGTAAAGTCAACAAATATTAATGTCGCTTGTAGGTTTTTTGCCCGTACACCTTCAAGGATTCTACGGATGGTTAATATTTGTGAAGTCGTGGATCTATTTCTTCGGAAGCCATTTTGGTTTTTTCTAAGTATGTTGTCGATTTTGGGTTCTATGCGGTTTCGTAGTAGAGCATTGTAGATTTTGGCTGCTATGGATGTAAGTGTTATGCCTCGGTAGTTTTTAGCATTCATACTCTTTATTCTCCAATTCCATTCATTAAATATTCACCCTCTTTATTCTCTTAGCATTCATGTTTATTATTTTAGTATTCTTCCTCTTTATTCTTCGAGTTCAGTCATTTAGTATTCATTCTCTTTATTCTCTTAGAATTCGTATGTTTTGGCCAAGTGGGTAGAGTGTTTGACAATGGTCCGATAGACCTAGGTTCAATCCCAGGTCGCGTCATATCAAAGACTTTAAAAATGGTACTTGATACCTCCTTGCTTAATACTCAGCAATATAAGGTACGTATCAAGGGTAAAGTGGAGCAATTCAGGGAAAGGAGTAGCGCCCTCCCTGACACCTCGGTGTTGTAGCTATTGAAAAGGGAGCCTTCAGGTCGCCCTCGACTACGGTCATCAACTTTACTTATAATATATTAGCGTTAATCCTCTTTATTCTCCGAGTTAATTCATTTAGAATCCACCCTCATTGTTCGCTTAGCATTCATGTGTTTATTATATTAGGATTCATCCTCTTTATTCTTCGAGTTCATTCATTTAGTATCCACACTTGATATTTGCTTATTATGCATATTTTTACTATATTAGCATTTATCCACTTTATTCTCCGAGCTCCCTCATTTAGTTTGCCCAGTCGGCTGGGGCTGTAGAATACACCCACTGCTTCTCTGCAGAGGGGTAAAACACGCCCCAACGAGTGTCCTGAATATCACACTAAACAATCTGGAGCTTTGGGGAATGCGGAACACCCCTTTATTGCCATTGCTCCCAGGTCCACTCTGGCTCGGAGTGGTAGCATCTGATAGGACCCTATCTATGGGTTAAATTGAACTAAACTGCGTACTTATGCTAAACTGAATTGTTTGATTAAACTGAATAGCTTGAAATAGAAATGTTTTTGCCAATTAAACCGTACTTACATTTAAACTGCGTGCTTATGCTAAACTGAATTATTTGAAATAGAACTTTTTTTGACATTGAAACTGTATTTACTATAAGCTGAATTGTTTAACATAGAACTGTTGTGACATTTAACTGAGTGTAAACAAAATCTGTACTTATACTAAACTGAATTAGCTGAATCAGAACTGCTTGACTAAACTGAATAGCTTGAAATAGAAATGTTTTTCACAATTAAACTGTACTTACATTTAAACTGCGTGCTCATGCTAAACTGAATTGTTTGAAATTGAACTGTTTTTGACATTGAAACTGTACTTACACTAAACTGAATAGTTATATATAACTAATTGAATAGTTTAAAATAGAATTGTTTTTGGCAAACTGTTTACTCATGCTAAACGGAATTGTTTTGAATGGAGCAGAGTATTTAATTAAAAATGGATTTGGCGTTAAATAACCTACAAAGGTTGATATGCCATAAAACCCAACAAACCAAAAATAAAACCCTCATTTAGTATCCACCCTCTTTATACTCTTAACATTTACATGTTTAATATATTAGCATTTAACCTCTTTATTTTATGTGTTTATTCATTTAGTATTCACCATCTTAATTCTCTAAGCATTCGTACATTTATTATTTTAGCACCCTTCCTCTTTATTTTCCAAGCTCTCTCATTTAGTAATCACCGTCTTCATTTTCTTAGCATCCACATGTTTATTATATAAGCATTCATCCCCATTATTCTTCGAGTTCATTCATTAAATATTCACTTTCTTTATTCTCTTAACATTTTTATATTTATAATATTCGTCTTTATTCTCCGAGTTAATTCCTTTAGTATCCAACCTTCTTTATTTTCTTTGCAGTCACGTGTTTTTATATTAGCATTCATCCTCTTTATTCTCTAAGTTCCTTTATTTAGTATTCACCCTTTCATTTTCTTAGTATACATATATATATATATATATATATATATATATATATATATATATATACTTATTATTTTAGCAATTATCTTCTTCATTCTCTGAGCTAATTCAGTTAGTATCCATCCTCTTTATACTCTTAGCATTCATATGTTTATTCTATTAGCATTCTTCATCTTTATTTTCCTAGCCCTTTTTTTTTTCTTTGTGTTCACATGTTCATTATATTAGCATTCATCCTCTTTATTCTCCGAGTTCATTTATTAAGAGGATGAAAGCTAAAACAATAAACATATGAATGCTAACAGAATAAAGAAGGTGAATACTAAATGAATGTACTCGGAGAATAAAGAGGATAAATGCTAATATGATAAACATGTGAATGCTAAGAAAATATAGATGGTGATTACTAAAGAAAGAACTTGGAAAATGTTTATTATATCAGCATTCATCCTCTTTATTCTCCGAGGTAATTCATTCAGTATCCATCCTCTTTATTCTCTTAGGATTCATATATTTTTTACACGAGCATTCATCCTCTTTATTCTCCAAGTTCATTTATTTATAAATCACCCTCATTATTCTCTTAGCATTCAGATGTTTATTATATCGGCATAAATCCACTTTGTTCTCCAAGTTTATTTATTAAGAGGATGAAAACTAAAATAATAAACATATGAATACTAAGAGAATAAATAGGGTGAGTAATGAATAAATGAACTCGGAGAATAAAGAGGATGAATGCTAATTTAATAAACATTTGAATGCTAAAAAAATAAAGAAGATGATTACTTATAATATTAGCATTCAACCTCTTAATTCTCCAAGTTCATTTATTCATTACTCACCCTATTTAATGTTAATCTTTAAGCCGAGTTCAACAGGTTCAGGTTCAGAATTTTCCTTCTCCTAAATTAGTTGCTATACCAAGATTAATGTTCCAACTATTTACCTAAAGCTAGAGGAAGAATAGTTGGAATCATACCTTACACAAGGGTATAAGCGTTATGGGAAATGCAAATAGCATTTCCTCCGACGATAACAATTACATTACGAGCACCTCCTTTTCGTGACACTTATATTGTGTCTCTGACATCTCTCGAATGTAAAGCCTTATACAGTCATCAATTTTCTTTGACCTTTGGTTTATTTGTCTCAGTTCCTTCCTTGTCTATTTTAAGATTGGTTCAGAGTATATTACAAAAGGGATTACCCAGTGTTTATTCTTTTGATCACACTTCTGCAGTATATATTGGTTTCGAAAAGTATTCTTCTTCTTCTTCTTCTTCTTCTTCTTCTTCTTCTTCTTCTTCTTCTTCTTCTATGCTGTTTTCTTCTTCTTTTTCTCTATTACTTTTTCTTTCACTTCAATTATTCGATAGTGTCCGCTTTCAATATTCCCAAATACTTTTAATTTTATTTTTCTCTAAGTTTTCTAATGTTTTCCTGATTTGGTAGTTCTATTCCTGATTTTGTTTCTCTTTTACTCTTTATCATTATTAGCATTGCACATTTTTCAATGCTAAATTCCATTCCTATATCCTGGATGTAGATTTTTATAGTTTGTGTAAGCGTTTCTAATTTGTTTTTTGTTTTCTTTTTTGTTGTTTTTTTTTGTTTCAGTAAATATCTTGATATCATCCATAATGAGGCTTTTTCCCCTGTAAATTTATAAATTTGTAGCACTCTGTATGTATTCTAAGTGTGTAATTGAATGTCATCATTGCCATCAGTAATAAAAGTGGCAAGATTGAGTCTTTAGATTTTCACTTCTACAAGGATTTGTCCTCCTATTTGTTCCACTTTCCTGTTTTTCATGGTTTTCGAGACCAAGTTTATGACTTTGTCGGATGTTTTGAATATTTTCTCACATTCTATTAACTAAATTTATGGAACCTTGAGAATATGCTAGTTATAAAGTAATTTATCTGTTTCTTTTTTCCCAGAGGAATAAGACCCCGACCCCGGCCAACGAGTCCTGGATATGACACTAAACTATCTGATGGTGAGGCTCCAATTCTGGAGCTTTGGGAAATGTGTAATGATTGAAACCATTTTAACTGTTGCAAATAGAACTATTACTGTTATCAGATAACAATCTTTAACTGTGTACAAACCATAAATGGCTATACTTGAAGCCAGTTAACTGCCTGCAAATAATAGCAATACTTGAAACTTTTGACTGTGTACAATCAATATAAATACTTGAAACAATTTAACTGTATGCAAACAATCACCCATCATATTTGGTTTGAAGTTCCCTTGGTATCTAGTTTCCATCACCGAAATATCTTCGTGGAGTTTTTTTGCATGTTCACCGCTTATCTCGCTGAGATTAAATGAAAAATAATCGCGATGAAAATTTAATGTCATTCCAATCGTCGTTGCTCTGTTATCTTATTGTCTATCAAATCAGCATCGTTTCAACTTCTATGAGACCCAAGAAAGGTCTGTACAATTAATATGAATGAATCATATGCGACCAGCTCAAGTGAATTTAGTTTAGCTCAACTTTCTGCCAGAAATCAATTTCCTGATTTTGAGTCCAATGAAAATTCTTGTTTTCAGTTTTGTATCACTTTTCTATGCGCCAAATTTTATTTTTAGATGTGATAATCAACAGCAATCGTATATTATTGCTTTTACAAAGTTCTAAATGAAGCTGAATTCGATGTAATTGAGTGGAAAGAGGACTGTTTACGGTTCTGCTAGTACCATACGATGTACTTTTTTACAAAATCCTGATAGGCT
The DNA here is from genome assembly GCA_963585895.1 of Sepioteuthis lessoniana. Taxonomy (NCBI): domain Eukaryota; kingdom Metazoa; phylum Mollusca; class Cephalopoda; order Myopsida; family Loliginidae; genus Sepioteuthis; species Sepioteuthis lessoniana. The sequence continues at coordinate 27,302,197 of OY757925.1, read as the reverse complement.
ACAACAATTCTAAGCACGTTTGGAATAAGCTCATTCGATTTTACCTCAGTAGCAAAAATGTTGTTGATCAATGTTATTATTATATCCTCATGTAATATACACCATGCAAGTTTTCACACCAGTTTTGATTGGCGGATTTTCATAAAGGTCTGAGTCACAGCAAATCTTTTTTTTCTTCTTTTATTTACGAATTCTCTTTTCCTTTAATCTTCTCTTTATTTTTTTTCTCTACAGAGTTTACAAGCACATCTTCGCGGTATATTTTTGTTTTGTCAGTTGGCGACCTTTTCAATAGCTACAACATCGGGGTGTAGGGGGGTTACTCCATTTCCTGGATTTCTCCACTTTACCCTTGATTCGTACCTTATATTGCTGAATGTTAAGCAAGGTGGCATCAAGTACCATTTTTTTTTTTAGTCTTTGGAATGACACGACTTAGGACTGAACCTCGGTCTCCCGGGCCATTGACGAACACTCTTTTTCATGACCATTTGTTCTTTTCTCTTCTTCCAGATTCATTTCTTCTTCTTCTTCTTCTTCTTCTTCTTCTTCTTCTTCTTCATTGACGCTTCAAGATCAATCAGAATTTCAATGTAATCTGAACTGGTACCTGAGCAAAACGCTCGGAATTCACCTCAGATTTTTATTTCCTGTTTCCAATCAAAAAACAACAGCAACGAAATAATATAGAAAAGGTTCATATACAATTTACTTATATCGTGTACTCGATGTGTTTATTTATATATTCTTTGTAGACAATCTGCTCGCAGAATCAACTCTTTAGCACTTACTTCGCTGCATTTTTTAATTCTCTTTTTCGCGTCGGAAACAACACAATCTACATATTGCTAAAATTTTCATTATATTTAACTATATATATATATGTCTGTCTGTGTGTGTGTGTGTGTGTGTGTGTGTGTGTGTGTGTGTGTGTGTGTGTGTGTGTGTGTGTGTGTGTGTGTGTGTGTGCAATTTTAGATTATATATATATATATATATATATATATATATTAAATAGAACCACTAATGTTCTTCTTCAAGGATGTTTCTGGCGTTGAAAAACCCACGAAAGTTGATACGCCATTAAACAAAGCAAATGAACCAAACCATATTCAGTGCGTTCCAACATAATCTTCTTATTTGAATTCAACTCGATGAAAACTTTGGCAACACAGACAAGACCAATCTAATCAAATTATACGTATATCTACACAATAATAAGCAAATAGCAGCCATTTTGGTCGTAATGGATCATGGCCATCGATCCCATCGATTTTTGTTTGTTTGTTTTTTAATGACAATAACAAGGTAAAAATTTTAAAATGCTTCGTAATTACAAAACGATATTGGGAATTTCTAAATTGCATGTAAGATGCCATCACACAATCAAGAAATTTGTGGCAAATCCAACTACATACAAATGATTGATTGATTGATTTTAACGGTGTATCAAACCATCTTCGTTTATTTCATGCCAAAAAGTTAGGGAATAGCATTTATTGGACGTTTATATTTATATTTTTGTGTAGTTGCCTCGTAAGAGTGTTTCGCTCTCAATTATATAACATTAAGAATTCTTATCTAATGCTAATAATTTGCGCACAGTTATATGGTTTCGAGTAAATAGTTCTATTTTATAATAATCATTTGTTTGTACACAATTATATGGTTTCGAGTGACTAAAATCCTTTGTTAACAATTATAGCTTCAAGTAACTATTCTTAATACAAAAAAGACAGCACAGCCCAATCGACTGCAGCTGTAGAATGCACCAACTGCATCTTTGTAGAGGGTTAAGACCACTCTCCAAACGACTGTCCTGGATATGATATCAAACTATCTGATAGTGAGGCCCGTTCCAGAATTCTGGGGAATGTGAAGTACTCTTTCATTGCCATTACTCTCAGGTCCACTCTGATCCATAGTGGTTGCACCTGGTAGGATCCAATCACTAGGTCAAATAGAAATATGTAATCACTTTCTAAACTTAAAAACCATTAAACTGTTAGCAAACAAATGAGAGATCTAGCTCCTTCAAAATAGTTACGTAAAAACTATTCATTTACAAATCCTACGTTTAATATATATGTATAAGCAGGATTTAGCATCAAATACCCTACCAGGGTTGATATGCCATAAAACACAGCCAACAAACCAAATAATGTGAATATAATTATTGGGTTTCTAGTATTTCTATCTAACACTAATAATTTGCAAGAAATTATATGATTTTAAGTAACTAATAATAAAAATAATAATAATATGTATTATTTTGGTTGTGATTTTTTGGACTGTTGTCTTCATCTTTATTATGATAAGTTAAAACACAATATTTCGGTCGCTGTATCATCCGGCCTTCTTCAGGTGTCCTTTATTTATCTGAATATTGAAATGACTCAACCTGGCAAATTATTTTTAAACTTTACCTTAATTTATTACTATAAAAATGGGGACAACCAAAGTAATACACACCAAGCCTCATCTCAAAAATTCAGACAGATAATAATAATACTTCGAAAACAATTTTAGCTTCAAGTAACAATTTTGAATAGAAATAATTTACGGTATAGTATCAAGTATTCCTATCAAATATGAATAATTTTCAAACAGATCTATTTGATCCATAGATGAGACCCTAACAGATACAACCGCTCCGAGTCAGAGTGAACCTGGCAGTAATAGCAATGAAATGTAATCCACTTTCTCTAGAGTTCCGGAACTGGAGCCTCGACATCAGATGCAATTAGTGTTACAACCAAGACAACCTTTTTTGAATGATGGGGTACTACTCTGCAAAGGATAGTCATCGTATTCTAAGCCCCACCCACAGGGCGTATCATATGATCAAGAACTACATTTCAAAACCCGGCTACATACAAAGGAAAGATACGGAAGTTTTCATTTTCAGTTGGTTTTCCATTTCTCGAGTGAAAGACAAATATCTCCGTATGTTTCACGCACCTCAACGCTCCAGCACACGCCGCTTCGTGCAACTGTTGGGTACTAAGGTTAATTAGGGTTTAAAAACGATAAACTCATGTTGTGATTGTCATGTTCCTCGGATCTAAACCCCGCAGTGAATCTTTGAAGCATAGTCACAGACGATCGCTATGTTAGTTGATCATCTGATGGATCTTAGGAAACACAAAAATACAGCCCGCCTCAAAAAACAATCAGTAATCAGTTAAAGAAGAAATCTTTTTTTAATCTAATTTTATCTTTTTCATTAAGGAAACCGATGTACCTAAGAGAGTCGAGTTCAAAACCTGGACGAAGCTGTTTGCGTTTCAGTTCGCGTTAATGCTCTTAGGGAAGGCATGAATCCATCTTTTCCTCTTCTGCTATGAGAAAATACTTGAGCAATCTAGATTCTCTAGCCTTTTAAGTAGGCTAACCGATCTAGGAAAAGGAAAACTCCGAATTCAAACCACTAACCAGCATTTAAATTTATCATATTTTTTGGCGGTGTTCGTAGTTTCAAGATTATTGTCATAGGAAATGGACACGGCGTCCAGAGTTCAAATCAATACAGGACTGTTTGCATTTCACATAGCGTTGATACTCTTGGGAAAGGTATGAATCCAACTATTCTCCATCCAGCAAAGGGGAAATAGTAAAGCAGACTGGGCTCTTCAGCCTTGATATGGCAACCAGTCTAGGAGAAGGGAAAACTCTGAAAACCTGTAAAACTCCGCTAAAAAATAGACCTGCTGTCGTATCCTGCTCGTACAGAGGGGTTGGCAAATATATATATATATATATATATATATATATATATATATATATATAATTGCTTGCATATTTTATATATATATATATATATATATATATATATATATTTAAAAATGCGGTTCATTTAAAACTTATTTTATGTCTCATCCTACACATAGACACAACTGTGTTGGCTGGCTAGTAAAAACTTACATTTATCCGCTCTGCGCAGACACAAGGTGCAGTCAAAAAGACTCACCAACTGTGATTGTTGATCGGGACGAATGGCAATAGAGTCAAGAAGATCCATACTATCAGCATTCTTGCCTAGGCGGCTGGTGGAGGGGTTGTAGAATACACCAACTGCATCTCTGCAGAGGGGGTAAGACCCTCCTACGAGTGTCCTGTTTATGACATTAAACAATATGATGGTGAGGCTCCAGTAATGCGGGAGCTTTCGGTAATGCGGAGTACCCCTTCATTGCCAACGCTCCAAGGTCCACTCTGGCTCCGGAGTGGTAACACCTGATAGGGTCCTATCTATGGGTCAAATAGAATTAAACTGTGTACTTATACTGAACTAAATTGTTTGAAATAGAACTGTTTTTGACATTTAAACTGCGTACTTATGCTAAACTGAACTATTTGAAATAGAAGTGTTTTTAGATAGAACTAAATTGTGTACTTATGCTAAACTGAATTGATTGAAATAGAACTGTTTTGACCTTTAACTGTTTGTAAACAAAAACTATACTTATACTAAACTAAGTTGTTTGAAATTTAATGCGGCGTTAAATGACCCGAAAAGAGTTGATATGCCGTAAAACAAAACAGCCAACCAACTAACTATCAGCATTCCTTCATGATGATTAGGATGATAATGATGATGATGATATCTTTTGGATGAAAGGACTTGTGCATCGTCATCAATTTTCTTTCAAAAATATAAAGGATATTAAATTGAATATGAATTAAGAATTTAAAAAAGATGAACATTGAAATAAGAAAAACTCATTATAAATGAAAATTTAGATTTCCGAGTTCGATCCCCCACCAGTCCTTCGATCAGTTAATAACAGCAGTGTGTGAAATCAAACTTGCTGTCACTTGATCTCTGACTATATGTTTTGCCATGTGGAACTAAATGCTTGTGGTCTGGGTTAAATCTTGTTTTTACATTTTTTTACATCGATTTTTCAAAATCGTTTTCTTTTTTTTTTCCTTTTTTCTTTTTTTTTTTCTTCATTTTGTATAAAATGTCGGCCTCTAATCTCGAGAGATGAATATATGAAATTATCCTTTGTTCTTTTTTTTTTTTCTGATAGTTTGACGTATTTACCAGACTGGTCGATTGTGCTCGATAAGACGCATGTCGACAGGGCGAGACTGGGGAAAGTAAATAATTATCCGGATTAAAAATTCGAGACGAAGAGACACATGATGTACTTCACACAGAATCAAACATAAACGGATTACAAAAATCATTATCATCTTCCTCGTAACTTTTGCAGCATCGCCCTCATCCCATTATATAAGGAATAAGGAATTCTATAATTATTTCCGTATAATCATACTATTCTACAATAATGAAAAAAAAAACTCTACTATTACTCCTTGTAATCTTAATATTCTATAAGAATCCAAATATTCTATATTGACTTTTCTATAATAATATTATCCAGTTATCATAATATTCTTCAATGATTTTTCGATTATCCGAATATTCTACAATGATTTTTTCTACAATGATAATATTCTATAATGATTAAATTAAATTAAATTCATTACTTCTAATTCATAATTCTACAAGACTCGAAATATTCTACATAGACTTTTCTATATTCATTATTTTTCTTAACGATCGGAATATTCTACAATAATCTTTCGATACTCATACTATAATTATAATATTCTACAATGACTTTTCTATAATCAGAATATTCTAAAATTATCGGAATATTATACACTGATTTTTACTAAAATCATTATATTCTACAACAATAAAATTACACCTTGTAATCATAATATTCTACAAGAATCGAAATATTCCGCAATGATTTTTCAATAATCATAATCATAATGATCAGAATATTTTACAAAGATTTCTTATTATCATAATCTTCCACGGTGATCGGAATATTCTAAAATAATTTTTTAGAATCATAATATTCTATAATTACTGGGAGATTCTACAATGATTTCTCTATAATAATTATATTCTAAAATAATACAATAAAAATGTCTACAATCACTTTTTATAACCGGATATTGGCATAATGGTTAGAGTGTTCGCCAATAGCCCGGGAGACCTGGGTTCAATCCCAGTTCGAGTCATACCAAAGACTCAAAACATGGTACTTAATGCTACTTTGCTTAACACTCAGTATTATAAGGTAAGGATCAATGGTAAAGTAGAGCAATCCAGGGAACGGAGTAACGCCCTTCCCTACAACTTGGTGTTGTAGCTATCGAAAAGGGAAACTTCGGGTCACCCTCGACTACGGTCGTCAACTTACTTTTTATAATCATAATATTCTACAAGAATTGGAATATTCTACCAAGATTTTCCTATAATTATAATACTCCACTGTGATCGGAATATTCTATGATGATTTTTCTATCATCCTAATATTCTACAGTTATCAGTTTATTCTATATTGATTTTTCTATAATCCTAATATTCTACAATAATTTCTTTAAAATGATAATACTTTTTTCGTCTAGTTTTGTGCTAACAATCCCCAAGGAATGGCGTGTACATGCGTGAATTTCAGGTAAGAAGTTGCGCAGATCTATCCTCTCGACATTCCTTCCTGCTATCAGAGGCAAGGTGGGGTCAAGGAAACCTGGTCATTTCCTGTGAATAGCCAGGAATGTCCTTCTCGTGCTACCCAGTTCGTCTGTGCTAGATGGCCTTTGATTCGACGAGAGAGTTTGACAGGTCTTATTCTTAATCCTTTCAACTATCAAGCTTCCTAAATCTCATCTGCATATAAGATTTATTTTTTTCAGTAGAGAATATCAAAAAAATTATGAGACAGAAAATCAAAAAAGTGTGTATGTGTATACTTCATGTATATGTGTGGGTGTGCGTGCAAGATGCGACACAAAATCAATCTTTTAAGATGAGTTTAACAGTTGTGAATCCAGAGTTTTTCCTTCTCCTAGATTGGTTGCTATACCAAAATAAAAGAGCCCAGTCTGCCTGACTAATTACCCATAAAATGGAGGAGAATAATTAAATTCATACCATGTGAAATACAAACAGTTTTGTCCAGGATTTGAACTCGGTTCACTTTGTCCATTTCCTTTGATGGAAACCATTACTTCTCGAGCACTTCTCTCTCTCTCTATATATATATATATATGCGTGGCCGGGGAGACCACGGTTTAATCCCAGGTCGAGTCATATCAAAGACTCAAAATAAACACTCAGCATTATAAGGGAAGGAGCAAGGATAAAGTGCAGCAGTCAAAAGAAAGAAGCACCCTCTCCTGCACCTCGGTGCAGTAGCTAATGAAAAGGGCGCTTTCGGATCACCCTCGACTACGGTCACCAACTTTACTTTTATATACATGTATATATATAAAGTGTATATGTGTGTGCGTGTGTGTGTGTGTGTGTTTAAAGCAGTTGATCTTCTGGTAGACATATTTCTGTAAAGAAAGCCTTATAAAAAATGGACACCCACACTTTACAAAAACTCTTTTGTTTCGGAGCTGCAATTCTTAACTACATCTAAAATTGATGCATAGTTATACTGCCTTGGCAATTCATAGTCAAATAATTCCGATCAGAGATTTCTACACATTCAAGCCAGCGCCATGACATCAACTGTATATGATGAATGCACTCATTCAAAAAATTCATAAAACATAGAAAACCTCCTTTTATAATCAATGACTTGGTCGTATCCTCATTCTCGACAATGTCAATGACCAATGAGGGTTGAAAGTACATGTATTTGTGTCACATCAGGTATGCGGACAATTACGAAACAGCTTTCATCCTTGACATATCGCTCGTGAACATGAAAAGGGTTATAAAGAATCTAACTCTAAATCCATGTCTGTCATCCTTGATTAGACATACATACAATATATACATATATATATATATATATATATATATATGTGTGTGTGTGTGTGTGTGTGTGTGTGTGTGTGTGTGTGTGTTAAGAAGATAGAAAAACAAAGTAATCCAAAAGTGATGAATTTATTATAAAGGAAAGTCAACATTAAAACGTTTTGGTTTTTGTAAACCTTCATCAGGGCTTTAAGATGGTGAAACAAGTGTTGCTAGAACAACGATGAATGTTTTAATAACATTGCAATAACAGAGTAAAAGAAAAATGTATCTACAAAGAAAGATGATATAACCGTTCAATCATTCAATCAACCTTCATTTTTGAACAACTATCAAGTGATTGGTACAGACAATGATGTATGGAACCTCAAGGAGATACAATGGATTGGAAGATGATAAAAGCGAAAATTCGCCAAAAGACTCCAGAGAAAAGAAGAGAAAAAACTGAATTGAATAGTTATGATTTTTCTTTATATATATATATATAGTCATCCACAGACAGACTGTTTCGTTCTATCAGAACTCATCAGTGTGGCTATACACGCAGGACGCTCGAAGCCGGGATTGAAACCCGTCCAATTTTACGTTAGACAAAGTTCCAGACCTCACGGCCACCAAGCGGACCTTGTTGGCTAAGGGAATTTTAAGGTATTTATTTTAGCAACAGCAGCAGCCTTGGTTTACATTTTTTATACCCTATCGGCAACCAGAGTGCTCAATTCTTTCGAATAGCTTTGCATTACGCTGGCGGTGGCCGACAATTCCTTCACCAGAGTGCTCAACCCTCATGGGGGAGCGTATATATATATATATATATATATATATATATATATATATATTCCCTGCTATTGCCTTTTATTAAAACATCTATCAACACTTGTTTCACCATCTTAAAGTTCTGATGAAGCTTAACTAAAACCACATCGTTTAAATGTTTAATTCATCATTTTTGGATTACTTTGTTTTTCTATTTTCTTCATACTATCGGATTCATTCCATTATTTACTTCCATATATATATATATATATATATATATATTGGGTATTTCATAATGATGGGGTTCATTTTATCTTTAATTTTCACGAGTCTGGTCATTTGTTTACAAATAGAAGTTGTGTGTATTTTAATGTATATGGAGTTAATTTTTATATATTTTCAATGGACATCTGATTTTTTGCAGGTTGTGGAGCTTATAATGTCGTAGACTATAACAGACATTATTTACGGAGTGGACACATATTTTGCCAACCAGAACTCCATAATAACGGCAAAAAGGAAAGTCCAACAGAATTATGGTAAGCGTCAGACAACATCATGAAAGGTGATCGTTCGGATTGTTGCAGACTTCCGTGAAACTAGAAAAAACTCTGGTCAGCTAGTGCTGAAAACAGAAGAATGGTTCATCTTTGCGCCATAGAGTCTCCGATTGACAGACCTCAGGTTTCGAATTCAGAGTTTTCCTTCTTAAAGATAGGTTGCCTAACAAAGGATAAAGAGCCATGTCCTCTCTATTATTTAGCCATAGATGGGGGTAGAACAAATACACACACACACACACACACACACACACACACACATATATATATATATATATATATATATAATTATCTTAAGTAACATTGCGGGAATCTAACCTCACAGGCAGTTTTATTTTACGTTGAATGAAGAAATTCTGCATTTCGATATAAGTATTAAGATTTAAATTAAGATTCTAAATCCGACAATTTCATTCCCATCTGTGCTTTATTCAAAGTTCTAATTCGTGCGATAATGTTTCAACAATATTTCAAATGCCAAAATATAAAAGCACATAATTAAATCAAAACTTTCATTTTTCCTTATACATTATCATTCCTTATAGTCCAGGATTTTTAGTTTGTGTGGTTGGTTGGTTTTTTATGGCATATCAAACTATGTAGGTTATTTAATGCCAAATCCATGTTTAACAAATAATCAATTCTATTTAAAACAATTCAGTTTAGCATGAGTACACTTTAATTGTCAAAAACACTTCTATTTCAAGCTATTCTGTTTCGTCAAACAGTTCTAATTCAACCAATTCAGTTTAGTAAAAGTAAAAATTTTGTTTTGAATGTCAAAATAGTTCTCTTTCAAACAGTTCAGTTTAGCATAAGTACGCAATTAAGTATCGAAACAGTTCTATTTCAAGTAATTTAGTTTAGTGTAAGTATGCAGATTAATTCTATCAAACCCATATCAGATGTTTCCACTCCGGGCCATTGTAATGGCAATGAAGTGGGGTTTCACATTCCCCAAAGCTGCGGTATCACTATAACCTCACCATCAGATTGTTTAGTGTTGTATCCAGGACACTCGTTGAGGGTGTCTTACCCCTCTGCAGAGAAGCAGTAGTTATATTCTACATCCCCAGCCGACTGGATAATACACAGAGTTAAATGTAAAAACAGTTTTATTTCAGATAATTCAGTTTAGCATAAGTATGCAGTTTTATTTCAGATAATTCAGTTTAGCATAAATATGAAGTTTAGATGTCAAAACAGTTCTATTTCAACCAATTCAGTTGACCATAAGTACGCAGTTTAGTTCTTTTTAAACCATAGATAGAACCCTTATCAGATGCTACCACTCCGGGCTTGAGTGGACCTAGGAGGGATAGTAATGAAGGGCTACTCTGCATTCCCCAAAGCTCCTGCGTTACTGGAACCTCACCATCAGATTGTTTAGTATCATAAGCAGGACACTCTTTTAGGGGGGGGTATTCCTCTGCAGAGATGCAGTCAGTATATTCTACAGCCCCAGCCGATTGGCCAAGATTGATATTAAATTGAATTGTTAGTGTTATTTAATAATACTAGAAACCATTTTACCATGTGCAAATGAAACTATTAGTGTTAGAGCACCATAACTGAAGCCATTGAACTGTGCGTAAACAAATGATTAACACTATGTAGAAATATTCGTGTTAAATCGAAATACGTGAAACCATTTAACCGGGTGGAAAATTGAACTATTGGTATTACTCTGCAACACTTGAAACCATTGAATTGTGCGCAAACAAATGAGCTCTGGCTTGTTTAACATGTTACCAACAAACCATTCGTTTACAAATCATATATATTTAATATGTAGATATAAACAGGATTTGTCATTGAATAACCTATAACGGTTGATATGCCAACCAACCAACCAGCTAGAAATCTAACTAACATCATTATCAACACTGGTTCCCGTAATTGATTGTTTGAGCGCTACTGATGTAACGCGTCTCCGACAGCCATAGCTTAGTAGAGCAAATTCCTCTCTAGATCTATAACTGGTTTTCTTTCTCCTAAACCGGTTGCCATACCAAGGGTAAAGAGCCTACAATTTTATCCAAAACTGAAGGAAGAATAGTTGAATTCATACCTTTCCTTAGAGTAATAACGCTATGTGACATGCAAAAATTTCATTCAAATTTGGTTTGGTTTTCTGGCACATCAACCATTGTTGGTTATCTAATGCAAAATTCTGTTTTTACATATACATTAAATATACGATTTGTAAACACATTTTGTTGATACACACAGTTAAATGATCAAACAGTTCTATTTCTAACAATTCAGTCCAGCATAAGTCAAAGTTAAATAGTTTCAGTATTTCCATGTATCACTAACAATTCAATTAAACATCAGTCATTTGTTTACATACAGTTAAATGAGCAAACAGTTCTATTTCCAACAATTCAATTTAGCATGAATAATTTGTTTGCATATAGCTTAAATGTCAAAAAGTTCTACTTAACCCATAGATAGAACCCTATCAGGTGCTACCACTCCAGTGCAGAGTGAACCAGGGAGCGTTGCATTCCCCAAAACACCAGCATTACTGGAGCCAAACCATCAGATCTTTCGGATTTTGTGCTTGTGTTGTCACGTCGACTTCCAACGACAATAACCGTTTCGCCATGAACGCCTCTAGATAATCTTTGGACTAATATCGTTAGGAAAGGCATGAACCTATTTCTCCTATCATTAACTATGAGTTTAGTTGTAAAGAGTTGTTTAATACTTGTTCACCTGAAGCTCAACGACGTGAAACTCTTAGTGGTGATTTTTTATTCTTATTTTATACGTGAAAAATATTGTGATATTGCTCTGCATTTTATTGCATTGAGTACTAAAGATTTTACGGATTAAAAAAGTTTTAACGTTAAATCTTAATCATAATTATATATATATATATATATATATATATATATATATATATGTGTGTGTGTGTGTGTGTGTGTGTGTGTGATAAGAATCTGTTTGGTAAATCTAACACTTATTTTCTAATAATGTGCTCTTTGTGTCAACACCGAAACAGAACCGATATAAAACTTAAAATAACAATGTTAAAAAAAGTCATCAAATGAAATCAAAAGTTTATTGTGGTATGAACGCTACAATCTTCAGAGAGCAGTAAATCTCTAGATATAAAAGCAGAAAATCTATATATAAAACCAAAAATTCCGTCTTTGTGTCGTTGCGCGCACACACACACACACACACACACACACACGAACGCACGCACATCTGCGAACGCCTTCACATGGATAATATTAGCTAAACAGCAAAAGCTTTCACAGATCATAGCTCTGAGTGGACACTAACTACTGTCTAGAGGACATACCAAGAGCGAGGGCGGATAGGTACTGCTGACAAGGTCGAATCAAGGGAATCTGTGCATCATAAGCGCAACCATTTAACATGCATATATTAGTATATATATCTTACCGGACATGGGCATAATGGTTAGTGTTCGCCAATGGCCCGGGAGACCTAGGTTCAATCCCAGGACGAGTCATACCAAAAACTTTTAAAATGGTACTTGATGCCTCTTTACTTAACACTCAGCATTATAAGGTACGGATCAAAGGTAAAGTGGAGAAATCCCGGGAAAGGAGTAGCGGCCTTCCCTACACCAACTTTACTTTTACTTTACATATATCTTGTACCTCGATATATATATATATATATATATATGGCGCATTTAATAAGATTCCAGACTTTTTTGTACAGGCATTTAAAATTGTCGTAGACACTTGAAAACTCAGTATATTATTGCTATACATCTTATGAGATGACTGACCAATTTTTATGATTTCAGCTTCAAATGAACAGCTACAGCAGGAATTGCTAAACCCTGATTGTCACAGCTGGTGAATTTCAAAAATGTAATGTGGACTTTAGAAGAGCGATATGCAATAAAATTCTGTTTTAAACTTGGAAAAAATGTCATGCGATGAAAGCTAGATCTACTGCTATGACCCAGAGACCAAGAGACAGAGTTCCCAGTGGAAGTATTCTCCCTCTCCCTTACTCAAGAAGGCCAGACAGAGAAAATCCACCCACAAACTTTTGATGATCCCTTTTTTGACTGCACTGGCATGATCTACATGCACTGGGTTCTCACTGGACAGACAGTCAACAAGGAATACTATGTTGAGGTTTTAAGGGAGTTCAGGAAGAGATCCCGTCGGAAGAGGCCAGCACTCTTCAAATCAGGTCAGTGACATTTCCACCAGGACAATGCACCAGTCCACAACTCTATCTTTGTCACAGACTATTTGACCAAGATGGGCATCAAGATAGTTCCTCAGCCTCCCTATAGTCTACCCCTTGCTCCCTGTGACTTTTGGTTATTCCCTAAGCTCAGAGGCTGTCGTTATGAGACAATTGAGGGGACAAAAGAGGCTGTGACGAAGGTGATTGACACGCTCACACAAGAGGACTTCAATGGGGCTTTCCAGAAGTTGTTGGAACGGTACAACAAGTGCATTGCAGCCGGAAGAGATTACTTCGAAGGGGACTAGAGTTTCATGTGTGTACTATCAATAAAAGTGCCCATACGAAAAAAGTCTGGGAACTTATTTAATGATCCTCGTATCTATATATATATATATATATATATATAGTCAATGAATACATTTCCAGATGCCTCAAGGATGATCTTCAGTGATGTACTGTCTTCATTGACGATTTCGGATTTTTATACATCATATCGGCTCCAATAGTAACACCGACTTGGGTCCGAACTTATCATTATATATATATATATATATATATATATTGCTCCGAGATATATCGGGCCACATCATGTGGAGACAATACATTTGCTGATAAGGTTAATAAGTATGAGTAAGTGCCTACCGAAGAATAATGTCAAGAAAGCTGGTCTTGTTAACCATTCCAACTCTACAGAGTTCGAGCTCTACAGCCGAGTTGGATAAAATTTAACAAATATCTTAAACACAACTATAATAAGGAAAATGCAAATTGTCAATTTTAAGGATTTAAAAACATTCTGCCAAATTCCATGACAGCATTTTTTATACCTTCATAAAATTTGATACAAATGGATATTTTTCTCAATTCAACACGCGAGGCCAGATTAGCTTCACATTTCAGTCGGAACTGAATGATATCTACCCCGATTATTTTCAATTTTAAGTACAACCGAACTTCGACTTTCGCGGATGGTTGGTTGGTTGGTTGGTTGGTTTTACGGTATGTCAACTCTTGTTAGGTTATTTTATGCCGAACGCAGTTAAACAATTATGGTCTCCAATAATATATGACACTAACATATATATAAAATTCAGAATCAGGTCAACACTTCTTGCTTAGTTGTAATATCAATGTTTTACGGGGTGGGGAGTCCCCGTGGTGTAATGGCAAAAGTGCTGGACAATGACCAGTTTGAAATCTAGTCACGTTATTACGTTCACTTTCGGACTGATAATCTTGAGAAAGGCATGAGCCCCGCTACCCTTATCCCTATAGATATGGGTAGAATAGTACCACCGCTGTTCTTCTACGAGGGTGGCTTTAGCATTAAATAACCAACGAAGGTTGATATGCGATTAAACTAAAAACCTAAATCAAACCAATATTTAAATGGGATTTTCCCGTAGCGTAAGGGGTAAGGTGCTCGACTCTGAAATCATAATAAGTTCGAAATCCAGTCATGCTATTACATTCACTTTCGGACTAATACTTTTGGGAAGGGTATGAATCGACTTATTCCCCCAGTTATGGGGGAATAAGTATCACTTATTTTCTTTTATAAGGATTGCTTGGGTATTGAATAACCCAGGAAGGTTGATATGCTATTAAAACAAAGAAACCAAAACTTGTTTTAAGAGCCAATGTATTAATAATGTTCATAATCTTAGATAAACACGTCATACTTTGCTAGAATGTCAATGCTTGAAGAGTTATTGTATTAATAAAGTTCAGAATCATTTTTTACGGATAAAATCTTCATACTTAGTTACAATCTTGATGTTTCATGAGCCAATATATTAATATAAAAGTAAAGTAAAGTTGGTGACCGTAACCAAGGACGACCCGGAGGCTCCCTTTTCAATAGCTGCAACACTGAGGTGTTGGAGTTACTTCATTCCCTGGATTGCTTCACTTTACCCTCTAATACTTACCTGATAATGCTGAGTGTTACGAAAGAAAGTATCAAATACCATTTTTCGAATCTTTGGTATAACTCGACCAGGGATTGTACCCCGCTCTCCAGGGCCATCGGCGAACATTCTACCCACAAACAGACAAACTCTTCACGCTTAATTTCAATGTCAGTGTTTTAAGTTACAATGTAAATGTGCTGTATACTACCGCTGTGTCTTGACAAATAAAGAGAAACATGTATATATAAAAATATAATCTTATATTTTTATTTTTTAACGGTGGCGATTGTGTAGAGCAGGAGAGCAATCGAAGAGAGAGTTCGTGCACATAGGAGCTGTCTGGAGTCGAAACTGCCACCGGGAACTGACTTCAGCCTAAATACTATACTTATATTGTCTTAAAGCTCCCACGCGACCCACAGGCAAGGCTTGTTTTCCATTGATCACGGCTTACACCCACGCATTGCTTGCTTTTCATTGGTCTCGGCTTAATAATTTCGTTAGCCATGGTTTACACCCATGCAATGCTTCTTCTTCATTGCCCACAACTTACACCCATGCATTGCTTGTTATCGGTAACCATTTTGTTGATTTCATCTACGGCTGGATGTATCTGTCAACAACATCCTCTGGATTCACCGGGGTGTCAAGCTGATATATTGCAAATGTTTTAAGGGCCAATGCCATTATGCAGTTTCAACTCATTTTCATGTATCCGTAGGGTTACCGTTGTAAAAGATATTAAGTTTATTTGGCAATTCATGATCATCTCAATTATTTTAACACTTTATGCGAGGGGTTGTTGGGTGCGAATAAATAATTTTTTCTTTTTTAAAGCAGCAACTGGAAGGGAAACACACCGAACTGAAAACTACAATCAACCAAAAGTTGTTGAAATCGCTAGACTCAATCGACCATCTACTTGGTCGTGACAGTTCAATGTTCTGTGAACCTCAATTAAAGAAACTGGGCTTTTCGACTCTCTCTCTCTCTCTCTCTCTCTCTCTCTCTCTCTCTCTCTCTCTCTGGCTGAGATTTAATCATTCAATGATACGAAAAAAACTGGTTCCTTCTGGAACAAAGAATCTACCCCCTCCACTGTGTCCATTATCAGTTTCCACGTAGTTCCACGGCCTCAGAAATTAAACAGAATGAATAAAAGAACATAAGGTTCAACACTTAAGACACCATGAGGACCCATAAAATAATTACATTCGGCCAGTATCGATTCGATGACGGCCATAAACAACACATGTGATTTTTTATAGCAGTGAAGGCATTTGTAGAGGCAGTTACACTTTCGGGATGGACTGATACCGGAAGAATGCTACACCAATATGCTACAGATTCTCTAAACTGTTCTCAGTTTTGAATTCTGAATATTTTCTTTCTCCTAGATCAGTTGCCAAGGTTTAAAAAAAACAGATTTTCCTACTATTTATCCATAGATAAGAAAAGGAGCGAAGGGACATATGTAACCGTAACCCGCTTTTACTCTTCTTGGACCCCTAAGGTACAGCTTTGCTGTTGTCGAGACGTGTGTCTCTCAGTTTGGATCAATGTTCGTTCTGATATCCCGAACTTTTCTGTTGGTTACGGATCAGACAACTTATACAGTCGCTGGCTCAGTGTTGAATCTCTGACAAACGAAGAAAGTGAATTTTTATTCTCTTGTCCGTAAGCCGTGGTATAAAAGTATTCGACTTGATAGCCAGTAAGGAAGATGTTTTTTGAATTCACAAGAGAAATTAAGAACATCGGTCTGGATTGATACATGGTATATTTTATACATGTAGCCAAAATATCTGGTATATTTAATAAATGTGGCCAAAATATATAGTATGTTTAATACATGTAACCAAAATCTTTGGAATATTTAATACATGTGGCTAAAATATCTGGCATATTTATTATATGTGGCCAAAATATCTGTTATATTTAATACTTGTGGCCAAAATATCCGGTATACTTAATACATGAGGCCAAAATAATCAAATAAGAATATGATTTAATAACAATTTAGAGACTGCTAAAGTTTTGCCTTTTGTCTGTGTTGTAGATGCGTGTATGCGTGCATGCGTGTGTGTGGTCCGCAAGATGAGTTCTTTACCGCAATTTTGGCCAGACTCCCCTCATCCACAAAAAAGAGGTTCTTATAAACATTCTTCGTTTCGCCCACGCTATGTATACAAGCAATGAGACGGCCAATCCAAAAAAAAAAAACAAACCCTGATTCAAAGATTGAACCCCAAATGTGAACTATGCTTTTTGGGTTCAAAGACCATTCCCGCTTTTCGACGAGACAAAAATATTAAGCTCTGATCAGCCTTTGATGTCAATTGTAGAATCATCATTCGTATTTTTTTCTAACTACACATTTAATTTTTACTTTTGCACCGACAATTCAATAAAATACATTTTTGTCAAAAGCATAAGAAAATCCTTAATTTCCGTTACACAGATTCGGTTTTCCTTAGGGTATTTGTACAAAGTGGAATACAGTCTCGAGCAGGATTTGAACTCAACAAGTGTACTTCCGTAAGACTCTCACCGTTACTCTATGTACATCTCTTGCCAGAATTCAAGGTCGGCTTACAGTTGTTACGAGACTGTAACTGTAACTCTTGACGAATTGTTTTGGTTCATCAGTATACATGTCCATATGCTCTGTAAAGTAATATATGCTATATCAAATCGCTGATATATATGCGACAGTACGCTTGGGTAAATTTTACTACTTTAACAAAATGGAATAAAATACTTGTTATAGATTTACTGGCCGTTATAAAATTTTCTACTTGAGTATATATATACATGTATATATATATATATATATTTCATATTTCATATTTGCAATATGAATAAATAAGGAATAGAAAAAATACAACTTACGTAGCTTTTTTTTAGAGTAAAGTTATGCATAGTCTTTGGCTAAAATCGTTTTGTTTTTTTTAGTTTCTAAAGAAAAGTTCTAACAGCCGTTCTTTTTTTTTTTTTGCATTAGCTTTTATCAGTGCTGTTAGTTTTACGATTGCATTATCGATCATTGGACATTTCTCTGCGTGTATATGTATATATATATATATATATATATATATATATATATATATATATTGGTAGCATTTCTTCATTAATACATATTTGATTGAATATAATAGACACTTTTTGTCTACATATCTTTTTTTGTTTATCCTTTCGAATTGCCGTATTGATCTTATGATATTCGGCTGGAATTGGTTGATTAATCTTCCATTATTAGTTACTTCCCAAGTACTTTTTGCCCAATTTTGAACCATCATCAAGGGAGGATGTATGACAAAAGTAATGTAACTTTTGTATGTACATTACTACTTTGTAAGAAGAAGAGCGTCTGTACAGTTGTATTGTCTAGCGTTTACTTTTCGAATCTGTTCTATAAATAACGTCTCTCGCTAAAGACATTTATGTACATTAGCACTGGTTTTAAAATTAATTCTGTTAAGTTTGGGTTGTATGTTCCTAATATGTAGTGCCTCGAGAATTAATTTTGAAACCAATGCTAATTTACTTAAATGTCTTTAGCTACTGACGTTATTCATTTGATTACAGTCTATATATATATGGAAGTAAATAATGGAGTGTAATTTGACAATATAATTGATAACAAGGTAATCCAAGTAGAAGGAGAGGAAAACAGAATAATCCAAATTAGATTAATTTATTTTGTGTAAAGCCAGCGTTAAACGTTTCAGTTTTAATAACCTTCATCAGGACTTTGATATCATGAGAATTGTTCAAGCAGCAATGGATTATTCTGTTTTTCTACTTCCTTCATACTGTCGGATTCAGATCCATATTTACTTTCATACTGTCCTTTTGGAAATACAAATACCAAATACATTCTTACACGACATCTAACATGGATGACTTCAAAACGATCTGTAAATATAAAAACTTAACTATCCCTGCATATTTCTTTAAAAACAGGAAGATTTTTTCTGATCTCTTAAAAATCCAACATTTTTGAATATCATTCCACGTACGAAACACGTACTCAAACTTTTAAATAAAGAACGTTAAATTCATGTTTATATATTTTTCGTTATATACATTTTATTTACTCCTGTTATCTCAGCAAGCATACATCGCAGTCCTGAAAATAGATTCATCTAATTTGGATTATTCTACTTTCTTCATACTGTCGGATTCAGATCCATATTTACTTCCATATATATATATATATATATATATATATATAGAGAGAGAGAGAGAGAGAGACGCACACACACACACATACACACTGTGGATGTTCGTAAAATCCTCGTGTTCTGTTGGCAAGGCTTAGAATACGCCGACTGTTTCCCTTGTAGAAGGGTAATAACACGTCTCTTAAAGAGGGAGGAACGCTGGGTAATACACTAAACTGCCTACGGTGGTGAGGCTCTAGTTCTGTACCTCTGATGTATGGAGTACCCTTTTATAGCCATTATTCCCAGATCAGCTTTGACTCGGAATGGCAGCATCTGTTAGGGTTCCATGAATGGGTCAAATGGATTTGTTTAAAAAATTGCTTTATATAAGAATACTTGATGCCATACAATTGTTGGCAAATTATTTGCATTCGATAGCAATACTTGATACTATACAACTGTGGGAAAATTATAGGCCGGTCATACTAAATATAAAAGATTTGTTTTGGGGGGATTTATGGCATATCTATCATTGCAGGTTATTTAATGCGAAATTCTCTTTATACATATATACTAAATATATACGATTTGGTTTTGTTGGGTTTTATGGCATATCAACCATTGCAGGTTATTTTATGTCAGATCCTCTTTATAAATATATATATATATTAAATATATGATTTATAAACACATTTTGTTCATAGAATTTTTAAATGAGGCTGAGCTAATTTTTTTATTTGCACAGAGTTAAATGTTTTCAAGCATTTCTATCGAAACAAATAATTCCCTTTTTTTATTAATCATTTGCTTGTGGACATTAAAATGGACGACCCATATATAATTTGTAAGTGAATAGTTTGTAGGTAATTTCATTTTTAAATGAGTTACAAGAAATTTTTTTACAAACGAGTATTGCAATTGTTTTTATACAATTAAATGGCTACAATTATTGATTCCTAACACTTATAATTCTATTCAATATTAATAATTTCTTTGCATACAGTGAAGTAGTTACAAGTATTGCTATCTAATATTAATTATTTTATTCAATATCGCTCATTCGTTTGCACACAGTTTTACATATTGCTATATATCACTTGCTGTTATGTATCACAAACAATTTAATTAAACATCACACATTTGTTTACATACTGTTAAATAATCAAAATTTCTAGCAATTTAATTTAGCATAAGTCATTTGTTTGCTCTTAGTTTAAAAGCCAAATAGTTCTATTTCAGGTGCTACCGCTCCGGGCTAGAGTGGACCTGGGGGAAATGCCAATGAAAGGGTGCTCCACGTTCCCTAAAGCTCGAAGACTGGAGCCTCACCATCAAATTGATTAGTGTCATAATCGAGACATTCGTCGGGGGTTTACTTCTCTGTATTGATGCAGTCAGTTTATTCTACAGTCCCCACCAACTGTGATGTAAAAAATTACATATATATATATATATATATATATATATATATATATATATATATATATTAGGGACCAAAGTTTGTCCACACGCACCAGAGATTAATGTTTGAATTAAAATACTGATCTGAGTTCTGTATCACAGCGTGTGACCCTAGGATAATATCTATAGACTAACGATCATTTTTTATGGCCAATTTATACCATAAGAACACTGACGGGAAAATGCTGACCTTGTATATAGTTCTAATGGTCTGAAACTGTTTTATATTAATATCAAAATATTTGCAATACTGAGTAAATAAGTAGACTTTCTTTCCTTATAATTTTGCCTTATTAATAAATCATCGTAAATCCTTTTTAAATTATATTATATCGCACTTGTCTTCTGTCTTTAACGAAAACATATGCACACACACACACACACACACACACACACACACACACACAAATATATGTATATACATATATATATAATTGTGTGTGTGAAAGAAAAAAATTCCATACACGCACAAATATATATATACATTTGTGTGTGTGTGTGTGTGTGTGTGTGTGTGTGTGTGTGTGTGTGTGTGTGTGTGTGTGTGTAAAGTTTTTCTTTTCTGTTGGGTCCAAAGAAAGAAAAAAGAAAATATTTTAAAATGAATGGGCCCACAAAGAGATTTACATTTTTTTTAAATTATTTATTTAGTTCTTACACGTGTCTCCAGTTTCTGGCTTTCAAATATCACAGACTAATTTGGGCAAGAGAAAGTACACCCTCAAGAAAGCACAAAATACACTCTTGGAAAGAAGAGAGGAGGAAAAAGTAAAGAAAAGAATCAACACCTACAAGGAGTCTATCATGGAATTAAAAGAAACAACCATCCCATCAAAAAAGCGATAACTATATAACCCAAACACCACACCTAAAAAATCATGAAAAGTTCTCTGAAGAAAGCAAAAAACTAAAAACATGTGTAAGAACTAAATAGATAATTTTTAAAACAATATAAATCTCTTTGTGGACCAATATATATATATATATATATATATATATAGCACCTTGATTAGAATTGATATTAAGTCCTGTAGTCGAAGCCTCACCATCAGATGCACTAAATTACATCTGATGATGAGGTTCCATTTCTAGAGGTCTGGGAAGTGTAGAGTACTCCTTCATTGCCATTACTTCCTGGTCAACTCCGACCCGTGTCAGAGTGGGAGTACCTGTTATGGTTCTATCAATGGGTCAATTGATTTGGTTGAATTTTATTGCATATCAACCATTGTAGGTTTTAAATACAAAATTTTCTTTATATATATATATTATGAATGTGTGATTTGGTTTCGTTGGGTTTTATGGCATATCAACCATTGTAGGTTATTTAATGTGAAATCCTCTTTATATATATTAACTATATAATTTGTAAATACGTTTTGTTGATAACATTTTTAAATGTGCTTGAGCTCATTTTTTGCGCACAGTTGATTGGTTTCAAGTATTTCTATCTTATACGAATAATTCTATTTACTATTAATCATTTGTTAGCACACAGTTAAATGGATATACATATGATTTTGAAGAGAATAGTTTGCAGGTAATTTCGTTTTTAAATTAGTTACAACTGATTTGTTTGCACATTTCTATTGCTCTTGTTTCTCTATAGTTAACTGGTTTCAAGTATTTCTATCAAACACCAATGATTCTATTTAATCTTAATCAATTGTTCACAGACAGTGAAATGGTTACAAGTATTGCTATTTAACACTAATTATTCTATTCAACACTACTCTTGCCGATTGCTTTTCTGCAGAGGGATAAGACCCCCCGCAACGAGTGTCCTGGATATGACACAAAACAATCTGATGGTGAGGTTCCAGTAATGTTGGAGCTTTGGGGAATAGAGTGTACCCCTTCATTATCATCGCTCTCTGGTACACTCTTTGAAATAAAATTGTTTTTGACTTTGAAACACTACTTATGCTAAACTGAATTGTTTGAAATTGAACTGATTATTTATATAAATATGGATTTGGCGTTAAATAACCAACAAAGGTTGATATGCAATAAAACCCAAACAATAAAACAAATCAATACTATTCTTTCATACCAACAGTTAAAGAGTTTCAATAATTACTTTTTAACACTAATGATTCTATTGAACATTACTCATTCTTTTGCACACAGTTAGATAGTTCCACGTATTGCTATCAATCACTGACAATTCAATTAAACCTCAGTCATTTGTTTACACACGATGTAGATCTCAAACATTTCTATTTGACTCATTTCTATTTGACCCTATCAAGTGCTACCACTCCGGGTCAAAGTAGACATGGGAACAATGGCAGTGAAGCTTTACTCCACATTCCCCAAAGTTCCAAAACTGGAGCCTCTCTATCAGATGCAGTTTATTGTCATATCCAAGACATTCATTGTGAGGGTCTACCCCACTGCAGAGATGCAGTCGGTCTATTTTACAGTCCCAGCCGATTGTGCTGCATATTCTATTGAAACATGTGCCAAAAAAATTTTTTAAGAAAAAATGTACGCGTGAACTTACAATAAATGCGATTCTCTAATCTCCTGGCATAAAATAAATCCAGACGAGTTGATATGCCGTTAAAATCAACCAATTAATCGTAGAACTGGTACTAGAAGCGTTTCTCAAAAACAAGGGAAGACATTTGAACTATCAAACCTTTGTATAAAAAGTGTTGGCCCATAGGTAGCCACTGCTGGTAAACCTGTTGGAAAGTGATCAACCCAAGCAGTATACTCATTTTAGTTGGGTCTCTGATGATTTGAGTGAGAGAGTCTGATGTTTATCCAAAAGATACAATAGGTAGGACCCTATCAGGTGTTACCACCCCAGGCCAGAGTGGACCTGGGAGCGATAGCAATGAAGGGATACTCAGCATTCCCCAAAGCTCCAGCATTACTGGAACCTCACCACCAGATTGTTTAATGTCATATATAGGACCCTCGTTGGGGAAGGGTCTTACCCCTCAGCAGAGAAGCAGTCGGTTATTCTACAACCCCAGCGGACTGGGCAAGCAAAGAATAAGAAAATAGGTTTTTATTCAACATTTCTTGTAGATTGTTTGATATTACAAACATCCAAAGAAATCCTGAAATTCTATTTGCTAAAACATAGAAACAACTAATATGAGAACTAGATCGAAATTTATTTGTAAAAAGATAAACTTTTATAGAAAATAACTGTAGTAATAATAATACTATTCCTGGAACAATCACTTTAGAGTAGAAACATTTACACACATTTCTTTTTTTCTTTTTTTCTTTTTTTTTGATAAAGGAATTTAAATATGGGTATAAAACTTTTAAAACGTTTTATTAAACTGATGATTAAAAAGTTAATTACAATTTTTTGCACAAGGCAGCTAAATCTTCTTCTTACCAGTTGATTTTGGTGTTTTTCAATTAGAGGAGTTGATTGTCATCGTCGGGGGATGAATATAACTGTGGATAAAAGTTTGTTTTTGTTTTAAGTTTTAAACTATCTTTTCAAAGAATGGATTAGAAAATCACTGATACATGCTTGTGTGTATGCATGTGTTGAGGACAAAGACATATACACACACACACACACACATAGATGCATGCACACACACACACACACACACAAATATATATATATATATATATATATATATATATCAAAACAGTATATGGTTGTCACTATCTCACTTGGTGGCTTTGTTGCAGAGCAAATGCGGTAGAATTTGGAGAGTGCTCAATATTTGTGATACTGCTATTATATGTCATGATAAATAGATATATATTAGTTTTTATATATATTCAATAGCATAGATACTTACCTGCGACTACTGGTTTCATGCTGTCTTTATACGACAATCATGATTGTCGTAGAAAGACTGTATGAAACCAGTGGTCGCAGGTAAGCTTTCATGCTATTGAATATATATATATATATATATATATATATATATATATATATATATATATATATATATGATTGGCTCTCTCATCGATCCCGAAGTATGTGGGCTCAACAGTTCAATGAAACGTGAACCGTTAGACAATCTATACAGATGATGTCTTCATAGTGCGGAAGCTTTGTGTAGCAGAGGCTACACTTTTGGAATGAACTGAATAATGGTGTATCAGTGTGCCACAAATTCACATGAACAGCATTCCTCTGGTTTTGACTACATAGTTTCCCCTTCTCTTAAACTGGTTGCCTTTACAAAGTTAGATTGATACACACACACACACACACACACACACACACACACACATATATATATATATATATATATATATATATATATATATGTGTGTGTGTGTGTGTGTGTGTGTGCATATATATATATATAGTTTGGTATATTTATAAATAAAGTGCTTAATATCAGTGAGGAACCATACATATTTAAGTTAAGATAACGTAATTATAAAATTAATAGCACTAAATTACAGTCGGGTTCTCCCCGATGGGATAATCCGATATATATATATATATATATATATATATATATATATATATATATATATATATATATATATACCGTTATCTTACCTCCGTGTGTCGACTTCTTTCATAAAAGTTTCATGTATTGAACAAATACGATTAATTTTCATCGAACGATTGCATTTTTTCAATGTGGGAAACTTTTTGTAATAAAACCGATAGGAGAAGGTGAGATAATTCGTTTAATGTTTCATTCTGCTGAAGAGGCCAATATTTGAGCACTTTTTTAATTAAAGGAAAACTTTTTCAGAATGATGTATTCATTCACATAGATAGATCTGTGTATATACGTAATTTGGATAGATAGATAGATAGATCTGTGTTAGTGTTTGTGTTGCTGCATAAGTGTGTGTGTCTCTCTCTCTCTCTCTCTCTCTCTCTCTCTCTCTCTCTCTCTCTCTCTCTCTCTCTCTCTCTCTCTGCATGTGTGTGTGGTTATTAGTCACTCACCATGCATTACATTGCTCTGTGCCCCAAAGACAGAGCAGAATAAAAGTCAAAATAATTAAAAACATTTACCTTTAAGATTGTTCGTCGTTACTCAAAGTATATATATATATATATATACATATATATATATGTCTCTGCGTGTGCCATGGGAATAAGCATACACGCACAGAAAACACATACACACACACACACATACACACACACACATATATATATATACCTAATTTGGATTCTTTTACTATGTTTCGTGTCGAATTCAAATCTACAAATATTTCACATATTTTAACCAATCTGAAGAAGGAAACGGAAATTTTGACACATTTTGCGTAACTTGATATCAATCAACAAATATGATTCAGCATCTAAATAATATGCAATATTAATTTGTCCATCCGTATTTGATCGCTAAAACTGCCATCTTGATTCAAGTACTGATGCTTATCAATTTCGGGTATGGCACAAGGCCAAATGAATTAAGAAATACGTTTAGGAAAATTTTGATACTCCAGTCTTTCAAGTAAGATGAAACTACCGGACTTATAAATTACCATTCAAAATCCGGACTATTCCTATTTAATAATAATCATTTGTAAGATATTATAGCTTCAAGTAAATATTACACTTAAACAATTTGTTCACAATTATATTGCTTCAAGTATTCCTATCTAATACAAATATTTTTAAAGAGATCTATTTGTATTTATAATATTAATAACTCATACGTAGATATATAGTTTGGTTTGGTTTCTTAGTTTAATCGCATATCAAACTTTGTGGGTTATTTAATGCCAAAGCTATCCAGAAAGAAGAACATGAACAGGGGGATTAGGGGATTAATACCTTTCCTAGGGGTATTAGTGGACGTAATAGCACGACTAGAGTTCGAACTTGCTTACTACAATATTGCAGCTGAGTACGTTAGCCACTATGCCAGGACTAGTCTACCTAGTTATATATTTTAAAGTAACTTTTCTTATTTCATGATAACCAGTTTATTTTTATTTTTTATTTGTTTTGTTTGTTTGTTTGTTTGTTTGTTTTTTTGCACATAGTTATATGGTTTTAAGTATTCCTATATAACACAAATGATTTGCAAGTAATTATATGGCTTCAAGGACCTAATAATAATAATAATTCTTCGCAATGTTTTTGATCTGGAGATGGGACTCTAATAAGTGCTACCCCCCGAGTTAAATTGGACCTGGTAGCAACAAAGGGCTGATTCCATACTTCCCCAAAGTTCCAGAACTGGAATCTCACCACCGGATGTAGTTTAGTATCAAACATTGGACACGGCAAAAAATTGATATTGGCCTGGAAATGAATAATGATTTTTGAAAGGTTGAAATTAAAACACAAACGAAAAGTCTTGAGAGATGGTGTTGGCTTACAAAATGAATTTAATAAATTAATGATATTGTAATCATGGCTTATGAGTGTAATATTTTGCAAGTTATCCTCACACATCATTGTTAGTGAGTTCAGTTCTCACTGTGTCCCACTTTTTTTCTTTTGCTAAAGTTTTTGCTGTTAAATAACAATAAAGAAAGGATAGACTAATACTTGAAACTGACAAATGCATTACATTTTTTGATCGACTGATTGATTTCCACGGCATGTCAAACTATATAGGATTATTTCATGTCTCGAGATTAAAGAATTGCACTTATTGTATGTTTATTTTTAGGCAGTTATTTCTTAAGAGAGTATTTTTAGGCAATTGTTTCCTGAGAGGGTTTTTAGGCAGTTGTTTCTTGAGAGAGTTCTTTTAAGCAGTTGTTTCTTAAACCTTGAATACACGCGCTTAAACCGGTGCAAGTAGGTGTCGTCAGTGACGTTTTAATCTTCTGGGTCATTGGGGAGTTTCGGGTCTTTCAACGTCATACTCCCCTCACCAGAACGACCCCCTCAAAAATGATCAAATTCTGAATCACCCACCCTATAAAACGCTAAACAAACTTATGGCTTGGACGGCTCGAAATAAATAATCCCTCAGACCAGGCCGAGCATTTTTTAAGCAGTTGTTTCTTAAGAGAATTTTAGGCATTTTTTAGAGTGATTTTTTGCTTGTTGTTTCTTGAGAGGGGTTTTTAGGATATTGTTTCTTCACAGGATTTTTAGCAGTTGTTTCTTAAGAGAGTTTTTTGGCAGTTGTTTCTTAAAAGGGCTCTTTTTGACAATTGTTTCTTAAGAGAATTTTTTAGGCAGCTGTTTCTTTTAGAGAGCTTTTTAGGCTGTTGTTTTTAGGTTGTTGTTTTTTTTTTCATTTGAAGGTTTTTTAGCAGTTGTTTCTTGAGAGTGTTTTTAGGCAAATGTTCCTTAAGAAGGATTTTTTGGCAGTTTTTTTTTTCATACAATCCAATTCAGACGATGTATTTTACACATAGATAGGACCCTAACAATTACAACCTCTTCTGGTCAGAGTGAACCTGAGAGTAATATCAATTAAACGGTGCTCTACACTCCCCAGATGTCCAGAACTGGAGCCTCACCACCAGATTCATTTTAATGTCATATCCAAGACCTCCTTCCTTTGAGAGGTGTTTTACAGTCATTGTAAGCCCCACCGACAGGGCATTATATTTTTTTGATAGAAGGGTCTTTAGAAATATATATGATTAAAATTATACATATCTGATGGTAGAGTGATTGAATTACTAACCTTTTTGCCCATGGGATCAGGTCACAGTCAGCCTTTGGGTTGAGTAAGTAATTATCATACAGTTACGATAATGAATTCTGCTTTATATCAAAGACAAAATGCTGAAGTATTTTTCTTTTTCTTGTATTGCAATATAATTAGCCGAAATCGCGCGCCCAGGACGTGATTTTCATCCAATAAACATAATCAGCTTAAGACTTAATGAAATGATTTTAGTGATTCCATCTGTAGAATTTAATAAAGCCTTAACCAGTATTTTATGAAATTTCTGTTTTATATTACACAGAAAATATTATATTTAGATGATAATTACTACCATATCTCCCAAAATTTTTTGAATTTAAAAATAGAATATTAAAATAAGAAAATGATTCTTTAGAGTTTAAACAGTAGAAAATCTTTAGAATTTGTTAATATAGACATTTTGAGGTGGGGTTAGGGTATGAAAACCCATTTGGTGTTATTTTATGTCAAAACGTCTGGGGAGTTGCGGACATTGTATGTTTATATACATATTTTCATGTATATTTTTTTCGGTTTCTGCACTCAAATATATATCAAGTATTCCTTTTACAAAAATATAAAACAGACTTATTGACTTTAAAAGAAATTCCAAAGTCAATTTAAAAGTTCAGTGAGGGAGTAGTATTAACTTAACTTTGTTAAAACAAAGAGTAAGTAGGCTTGTGGTTTTGCTAATGTATTTATCCATCTCTTGCCCAATTGTTAGGGTTAAAAGGTCAAATCTTTGGATAGATTTATCAGATCTTTGATTTTCGTTTTGGTTAATGTGAAAAGAGATACTCACCTGCAAGGCGTGGGCTGGGAACTTCAATAATGCTTCTTCCCAGGAGAATACACAATAAATATAGGTGTTTTAGGGTCACATGACATAAGATATTTGATGTCCATACCGAAGACAGGAGAATAAGAATAGAAAATCTCTCCAAGAACTAAAGACTCTTCAGCAAAAGTCTCACTCTCCGAGTAACATTGAAAGACTAAATCAGCAAAATACCTCAATTTTCTTTCTCTCAAATACAACATAACTATATATATATATATATATATATATTGTTACACCATTGTTTCAATAGTTGTTAATTGTTAACGGAGAGTTTTTCTTGTCTTTAAGTTGTCAATACCCTGGCAACTTATTCCAACGAACCATTCTGACTGTAAGAACAAGTTCCAGATAGATTGTCTCATCCCCTATCAGTTGATCTTTTAAACACAACGTGGGCATAGAGGGAGTTGATAAACTAACTTGCCGGAAACGTATATTGTAGTCACGGAACTAAAGACAAAATCAAGTACCGTGACTAGCATAGGACCACATCTGTGAAGATCTTTAACAGTATTGAGTGTTTGACATGCCATACACTTTAGTTGTCCCTTTTGTTTCTGTATAAAAGCGTACATAAATCATGTGTGACTATGCGTTATCAGGATATAATGACTTGTTTCCTTTTAGACTTCCTGAAAGTTGTTTTCTATTCTCCTAATGTGGATTTTATCAGGAACAGTTTATGGTGGATGTTGTTATTCCAACGTTGTTACCATTTTGTTGAGAAATATTATACAAAATTCCAACAACGCTGGAATAACAATGCAACTGTCCATGAAACGGCCAATTTCGTGTTTATTTTCATTTTATTTGCATGTTTGCTTTTTCATCTATAGTTAAATTTAATGGAATTAAAAAGAAATAATAAATATTAATTAGATTTTCAACACAAACGAAAGAGCGTGATGAAGGGCAGTTGACAGAAATTGGTGTCACGATGAACTCGCCATGAAGAGGGTTGGTGGGCTAATTTCGTAACTTGTTTATCCGTGAGGTAAAATCGGTAGGTGTGTGAGTACAATTTTTGCTTAGTTTACTCAATCCACCTCCCGACTCCATCATGTATGACACACACCAAAGAGGATAAGGGGGTTCATATATGGGAAGATAAGGGGGTTCATATATATACGTAGATAGATAATTACAATGATATTTATATATATAAATGGTTTACGTATTTTTTATGAGCGTAAACGAATTGACATGTGTCAAATGGTAATTACAAAACATGGAATTACTGGAGTATAGAATGTCAAATGCTGCTAAAGTTGAATTCGTTCCGAGTTTTTCCCAAAATTCCAAATTTCAAACAACATTTCGACCCAAATCTACTCTTTCTTCCAAAATTAGGTCAGTATAACTCACTCACACGAAAAAAGCTCAACCCAGTCGGCTGTGTGGGGAATTGTAAAATACGCCGACTGCATCTCTGCAGAGGGATAAGACCTCACCTACCCAGCAACAAGGGCCCCTTATATGACACGAAATTGTATCTGATTGTGAGGCTTCAGTTCTGGAGATTTGGAGAATGTGGAGTACCCTTTCATTGTTATTACACTTCAGTCTACTCTGACCCGGAGTGGCAACATCTGTTAGGTTCCTGTTTAATGACTAATGTTGGATGGAATAGTTAAAGTTACAAAACTATTGGTGAAACCCTTGACCAAAGTGCAAACGACAGAGTAATGTAGCATAGAATCAATAGTGTTCATTAGCAATATCTGAAACCATTTAACTGGGAGCAAAAAATGTTACGTACAAACTATTCGTTTCGTTATTCAATGGCATACCAACCTTTGTAGGCTATTTAATGCCAAAGTCATTCTCCCAGAAGAACAGTAGTGGTACTATTTAACCTATAGCTGGGAGGATAAGGGGGTTCATACCTTTGCCAAGGATATTTGCCCAAAAGTGAACATGATAGGGCGACTTGAAGACGAACTCGCTTACTACGCTTCCGCAGATCACAGCTTTAACCATTACACCACGAGGACACCCCCTCAAATTCTTTTATATATAGGTTATATATATATATGTATAGATATATAAGCAAGAGTTAGCATTAAATTACCTAAAAGGGTTTATATACCATAAAATCCAACCAACCAACCAGCTAAAAAAAACCTGAAAAAAGATTTTAAGTCATAGTTTATATTTTTGCAAATCCGATTTTGATAGCATTAATCTTGGTCCGGTTTAGTTTGGTCATTTGGTTCAATGGCATATCAACCCTTGATGGGAATTTACGGCTAAATTCCTATATATATATATATATATATATATATATATAATTTTAAAGAGAAAACTTTGTTGTTAATTTTATCATTAATTGAGTTAGGCCTCATTTGTTTGCATAGCAAAACGATTTCCATCATTTTAAATTAAATGATCTCAAGCATTTTAAATGATTAAACAGTTTTATACATTTTTGTACATGGCGAAATATACTTCTATGTCGGTTCGCGGGAGAGGGTTGTAGAATTCGCAGATTGCATCTCTGCAGAGAGACAAAAATATCCCCCAACGAAATTGCATCTTATGATCAGGATCCAATCATAGAGATTTGGGGAATGTAGAGTACTCCTTCATTGTCATTACTCCCAGGTCCACTCTAACCTGAAGTCATAGCAACTGTTAAGCTCCTCTCTATTGGTCAAATGGAACTGTTTAACCATTTAACTGTGTGAAAACAAATGACTGATGTTAAATTGAAGTAATAATATTAAATAACAATACTTGAAACCAATGACCTGTGCACGAACGAATGAGTATAATTAAATAGAATCATTCGTGTTAGATTGAAATACTTGAAACTATTTCACCGTGTACAAACGAATAATTAATATCAAATTGAATTATTCGTGTTAGATAGGGATACTTGAAACCATTTAACTATGTGCAAACAAATAATTATTCATTGTACGCAAAAAGTATCTTTGATATCAAATTAGATATGTGTACTTGATAAATGGATATACTAATGATAAATGGCCATATTTTGAACCATTGAAGTGTGTGAAAACGAATGATTTATACTAAACAGAATTATTCGAGTCAGAGAGAAATACTTGAAAACATTTAACTGAGTGCAAACAAATGAATAATGATGAAAAGAATTATTAATGTTAAGTAGCAATGAGTGAAACCATTTCACTGTGTGCAAATAGAATTATTGTTTGACAGCAATACTAAAAAAAAAACATTTGACTGTGTGCAAATAAAATTATTAGTGTTAGACAGAAATACTTGAAACCATTTAAGTGTCTGCCAATGAAACTATTTGTGATAGACAAATACTTGAAACCATTAAAACGTGTATAAACAAATGCGCACAGGTTCGTTTGAAAATAATGTTACCAACAAACTATTCACTTACAAATCATATATATATATGTGTGTGTGTGTGTGTGTGTGTGTGTGTGTGTGTGTGTGAACAAGATTAGTCATTAAATTAGCCCTAAGAGTTGATATGCCATAAAACTCAAGCAAATTATACCTAATAAGAAATCAAGAATTGGATTGCAGACACAGTGAAACAGACAAATAGCGAAAATCTTTTATATTTATTTCAATTTTTCTGAACAATTTTTTAATCTTGTCAATAGAAATATTTCCACCAAACAAATCGACATAACAGAAAAGAGATTGACCAATTACTTGGAAGAGTCAAAATTTTTCTTGGTACTTACTAGTTAGCTACGCGTATATCCCATGACCGAAGTAGTTCCACCAGTAATAGATAATCATTGAGGTTAGTAGTATTCGAAAGCCACAAAAATCAACGTAATCTTCTACAAGTTCAAACTGACCCATAACAGTGTGGAAGCAACTTAAAACATTTGTTGTGCAAAAAGTAAAAGTGTAGTTGATCAGAGTAACCAAATGATTCAAGCAATTTTGCTCCGGTTTCAAGAATCTCTGCGATCAGGCGAGGTCAGAGTTGATTCTAAGGCCATGTTGCAAATCGAGCGAGTCGCACCCAGAGAGTAGCAGTCGAGTTTGGCATCTAACCGTCCAGTGCGCTGTTTGTCACTTTCACGACCTCAGTAAAGTATTCGGGATTGCCGAATCATGTCTCGCGTTACCAAAATATTGAAAAGCTTTTGACTCACCCCAGTATATTTTTTAATTGTCTAATGAAATTGAGAGGTCTTAGGGAAAATTTGACATCGTTTACTATATATCTAATTTAACTGAGTGAGGCTTAAGAAATTTATTGATTTAAACATTTTTGTTTTTCTTGGGATTTTTAAGCTTAAGTGTTGACCTCTTAAAATGAATTGTTTATCTATTTAAAATGATTCTTAAATTAAATAATGCATTCGCTCTAATTAATATTGCAACTAAGTATAAATTGTTTATCTGTTTAAAATGATTGTGAATTTTAGAGAATAGCTCTTAAAACATTGATATTGCAACTAAGTGTTTATCTGTTTAAAATGATGGTGAACTTTATGGATAAATTGCAAAGCCTTTACATATATAGTTGATTATTAATCATCGACCGAAAAACAAATCCCAAGATGGTCGACATAGGATTATACAAAATAAAGAAACCCACACAAAAGTACTGGACTGTGGCCTCAAAGTAAGCGAGTTCGAACTCAAGTCACAGTGTTATGTTTACTTTCGGACTAATACCCTTGAGAAAGATATCAACACTCTGATCGCCCCCCCCACCAGCTTTGGGTTAAATAGACTCACTACTGTTCTTTTACAAGGATTTTGCTTTGATACTAAATAACGCTCAACGTTTACTTTCCGACTAATGCCTCAAGGGAAAGGCATGAATCCCCTTATCCTCCCGGCTATGAGTTAAATAGCATCACTGCTGTTCTTCTAGAAGGATGGTTTCGGTATTAAATAACTCACGAAGGTTGATATGCCATTAAACAAAGAATCCAAACTGTCATCGACTTCATCTGCCTGTAATATTTTTAAGTGATTTCTTTTATTTAAATTTTATTGATGCATAATTATGCAACATTTATCTTTCTAAATGTAATTATATTTGTTTTTCATTATGTGAGGTAGACGTAGCGGCTAATGTTCTCGGTTAAGACATCGTCATAAGTGTTCGAACTCCAGTAGGGGTATTGCGTTCATTTTCGGACTAATACCTTTGGGAGAGATATGAAACCCCTTATCTTACGAACTATGCATTAAATAGTACCACTTTTGTTTTCTTCAAGGATAGATCTAGCATTAAATAACCCACGAAGGTTGATATGCCATTAAACGAAAAAACCGAGAAATCGCTATTATGTATACGTTATACTGAATCTATATATTTTCTATAAAAATTTCAGATATTTCTTTTATATAGAATCAAATGAATGTATGTGCATATGATTGTCAAAACTCTAAGTTCCTTGCTTAATAATGACAAATGGCGACAAATTAAACAGTATTCTTTCCCCAGTCAGCTGGGGCTGTAGAATACACCGACTGCTTCTCTACAGAGGATTAAGACCTCCCACACACAAGTATTCTAAACAATCTGATGGTGAGATTCCAGTAATGCCGGAACTTTGGGGAATGCGGACTACCCCTTCATTGCCATCACTCCCTGCTCCACTTTGACCCGGAGTGGTAGCACCTGATAGGGTCATATCTATGGGTCAAATAGAACTAAACTGGGTTGGTTGAGATGGAACTGTTTCGTCATTTAAACTGCCTACGTATGCTAAACTGAATTACTTGAAATAGAATTGGTTTTGACATTGAAACTGTACTTACGCTCAACTGAATTGTTTGAAATATAACTGTTTGACGAAAGTGAATACCTTGGAATAGAAATGTTTTTGAGAATTAAACTGTGTACTTATGCTAAGCAGAAATGTTTGTAATAGAACTGTTTTTTAGTATAAAATGGATTTGGCATTAAATATCCTACAAAGATTGACATGCTATAAAACCCAAACAAACAAACAGAGTGTTCTAGACTTGAACAAAGGTCTGTCATTAAATTTTTGATGGCAGAGAATTGAAAACTGGGTGAAATTTACAAAAGAATGTGTAATGTGTACAGAGAAGTATAATTTGATAACAAAAGAAAAATATGTTTACAAATCGATAAAACATGAGTTGGACACAACGAGTCCGAGTAAAAAAAAGTCTGTCAATATACTGACTCTCCAATAAAGAAAAGATTCCGAGCGCAGCAGTCAGTAAAGAAGGTCATGCTGAGATGAAGGAACCCATCACTTAATTTCCATGAAAAAGATGCAACTCCCTAGACAAAGTTCATATTATTTATTGAATGACAGCCGTGTATATATATATATATATATATAGGTAGATTTGTTAAATTCAATAAGACGTGGAAAAATAAGTAAAACGTGGATAAAACGAAACACTGACAACGAATTAAAAAATGATATTTCGTCTTTATTTCAGAAAGACTTCATCAGAATAAGGCTTTTTTTTTTCTAAATTTCAGTATCTTTATCTTTCCCTTTATTTCCTTTGTGTCTCTTCTTTTTACGGACCCCTCCTTTCTTTAATTATCTATTTCCTCCTATTCTGAATTTTAGAAGAAAAAAAAAATACATTCTGATGAAGTCTTTTTGAAATAAAGACGAAATATTATTTTTGAATCCGTTGTGTCTGTTTCGGTTTATCCACTGTTCCACTTATTTTTTTTCACACATACACACACACACACATACATTTATATGTATACATATATACATTCATACAAAAAGCTCAAAATCCACTAAACAACTACGTGTCAAGGCATGAACATAAATGCACTTCCACCCCCTATATATATATGTATATAGGCATGGATGAGCATTAATATATATATATATATATATATATAGTCAGCGATTTCGAATTCTAGTTGAACTGTTGCGTTCTCTTTCACACTATATATATTTGGTTTGCTTTATTTCTTTGTTTAATGACATGGCTTATTATCTACTGTCCTTCTACAGGGATGGCTTTGGCATTAAATAACCCTTAGAAGTTATTATGCCATTAAACAAAGAAACAATACCAAACCAACATCAGATAACACATATATAAACACATCACGACCAAATTTCTATATTAAAAAAAATTCTTCTCAACCCAAGATACTCAGATTTTATTATTTTTGTAGGAACATTATACAAGCAAAACGAATAATATTGGTTATTATTTATGGCCAATGTTCACAACACTTAAACTCTGTGACCAAAAATATAAAAATGTAGCTGTCCAAAAATAAGTACGCCCCTTATTCATATTCATGCAATATACTTTCTGTACCAGAGTTTCTATGCTGGAAATTTCAGTAATAAATAATAGATAGAATATCTGTTTTGATTATCTACTGTTCCACTAAAAAATAAAATGCTGGTATCTTTAGTTTTCGAGAAAATTCACATTTTGTAAGAATAAGTTAAAATTTGTCGAGATATATTTATTTATGGGCGATACTAA
The DNA here is from genome assembly GCA_963585895.1 of Sepioteuthis lessoniana. Taxonomy (NCBI): domain Eukaryota; kingdom Metazoa; phylum Mollusca; class Cephalopoda; order Myopsida; family Loliginidae; genus Sepioteuthis; species Sepioteuthis lessoniana. The sequence goes on along the minus strand of OY757925.1, from coordinate 27,265,500 downwards.
CACACACACACACACACACACACACACACACATATATATATATATATATATATATACAAGCTTAGTAAATTACTATATGTAAAATTGTGTGCATGTGCTTACGGCGCTCGTAGAGAGTATGACTATGTATCTATATGCGTGTGAGAAAGAGTATGTGTACGTGAAAATGTGTGTGAGTGAGTGCCTAAGAATTTACTTCTTCATATGTATGCAAATTTTCGAAATCTGTCAACATTTTCCTCAGAAAAACCGAACATTTTACGAAGAAAATACACTTCGAACAAGTGAACGGAGCACTGCTATTTAGCCCCGCCTATAAACGATCAAAAGTAGGCGGAGCTTCATCAATCGGGCACGTTTATTTAACCAATGAGATCATTGACTCATCACAAAAACTAAAAGAAAAAAAACTAATCAGATAGCGCAACGTCACAAAGACAGAGGATTCACTGAGATTTTTTCAAAAATCAAGTGAGAGATGGGTGTGTTTTTTATACTCTCTATTTATTCTCCTTTTCTTTTCTTTTCTTTTTTCATTCTTCTCTGCGTCTCTGTCTATTTCTCTCTCTCCCTCAGCCATATCCACACGCACTCACAGATACATAGACACATATATTCAGTATGTTATTTACCTTTCAGATATTCAGCTGGAACTTAAAGTATATTTTATATACAAATCAGACAGATAGATAGATAAATCAGACAGATAGATAGATAGATAGATAGATATTAATACACTAGATATATGGATAGATATCATTACGATAGATCGATAGATAATCTACATGTTTCATAAGAAAATAACCAAATTCGTGATATTGCTTATATATGTTCTGTGTGTGTGTGTGTGTGTGTGTGTGTGTGTGTGTGTGTGTGTGTGTGTGTGTGTGTGTGTGTGTGTGTGTGTGTGTGTGTGTGTGTGTGTGGTTTATGTGAGTGTTTGTGAACCACACATTCATATCACAAACATTTAAATTGCATAGATACGGCAAATACTTGATGCCATAATTATAAACACCAAAAAACCTATAAAAAATAAAAATCTCTTTAAGAATTGGTAGACAAAATATATTTATCAAGTAATAACTACGCAGACCCCCCACCTACATAATATCGCAAACGGCTTACATATGTTGTTATGCTCAGTTACGCGTGAAAATATGAATATAATTTATATATGTAAAAAACATGATGAAAAATATAATAATTCTCTCTGACGTCTCAGTTTTACCCTTGAAAATGACCAATTATGGCTGAAACCTCTCGTTTGGACAATTTCTTTCCAAGCCAGAAAATACGGGGTAATATTTCTTTTTGAATATTAAATCAAACGTTCATTTGATTTGATTTATTTGTTTTGTGACATATATATATATATATATATATATATATATATATATATATATATATATATATATTCCCCATACACACACGCACACACACACACACACACACACACACATATGGCGTAAAACAAATTAATCAAATCAAATCAAATCGTATATATATATATATATATATATGTGTGTGTGTGTGTGTGTGTGTGTGTGTGTGTGTGTGTGTGTATAATTTTCATTCATATGAACATGCTACGTTACCAGTCCTTTCTCCGTCGCTTCTTTTGTGGTATATCGACTCTTTTAAAAAAACTATTTTAAAAACTTTCCCCAAAAACATTTCTTAGCAATTTTTTTCCGACGATGACCTAAGGTCGAATCTGGTTAAGAATAATCAAAACTATCATCGATTCAAATAATAACGCCCATAAATAAATACTCTGTCAGCCTAGTCGGCTGGGGTGGTAGAATACACCGACTGCATCTCTCCATGGTGGGGGTAAGACTCCCCCAACGTGTCCTTTTTATGACACTAAACAATCTAATGGTGATGCTTAAATAATACTGCACCTTTGGTGAATGCAGAGAACGCTTTCATTGCCATCGCTCCCAAGACTGTTTCACATTTAAAATGTGTGAAAACAAATAACTTGTGATAAATTGAATTGTTTGAAATAGAACTGTTTGATCATTTAAGGAGGGTTAAACAAGTGACTGATGCTTAATTGAATTTGTTTGTGATACAAGGCAATGCTAGGACTTATTCTAAATTAAATTGTAAGAAATAAAACCGTTTGATCATTTAACTGTGTGTATCAAGAAAATGTGTTTCCAAATCATATATATGATATATCTGTAAAAACAGGATTTGGCATTAAATAACCAAATAATGGTTGATATGCCATGAAACCAAACCAAACTAAATCTAAATACACTGTTACTATTTTTAAACCAAAGATACCAAGATTTTATTATTTTTAGTGGAACCTTATACAATGAAAAGGGATGTTATTAGGTATGAATTATTAGCAAATTCTGCAACATTTAAACTCTCGCCAAAGCTAGTCAAAAAATAAGTACACCTCTTTATATATATATATATATATATATATATATATATATATATATATATATATATATATATATATATATATATATATATACAATCATTCTCCCGCAAGCTATAGGTAAATAGTAGAGAATCTTGGTTTGACAAGAGAATTCAAACTCCGCCTAAAAATTGACTTTGTGTGGAGGGGTTGTTATATATATATATATATATATATATATATATATATATATATATATATATATATATATATATATATATATATATACCCTCTGCATATTCATTCAATAGCAACAAGTCTTATGCAAGGAATAATACAAGAGTATATATATTCATAGGTTTTGGAATAGCTGTAATTTCATTACTGTCATTACAGTAAACATTTATTACTTATGACCAAACTCTCAAGCATATACACTCTGTAATCAAAAACAGGAATATCTAGTATTTTTTGTTTATAAAAAGATGTGAAGTTCGTGTCTATTTATGAGTAATACATACATACATACATACATACATAGGTGCCCGTGATGTAAAAGTTATTGTCGTTGGAAATGAACACGGCAAACCCCGTTCAAACCCTAAACGAGGTTGCTTGCATTTCACGTCGCATTATACATACATATATATATATATATATATATGTGTGTGTGTGTGTGTGTGTGTGTGTGTGTGTGTGTGTGTGTGTGTGTGTGTCCAATTATTCTCCCTCTAGCCATACGAAAATAGTAGGGTAGACTGTTAAGCCTTGGTATGCAAACTAATCTGGATGAAAAGTTTCGCATCAACAGTTCACCTTGTGTCATATCCTGGTTGTACATACATATATGGGAAAAGAAAGAAAGAAAGAAAGAAAGAAAGAAAAAGGCCACGAATGGAAAGAAAGATCCAATTTTTCTTATATTTTTTGCAAAGATTTTTTTTTTTTTTGCTTTTTTTGTTTCTGTTTTTCCTTTTTACATATTTTAAGAGCATTACCCGCCCCATCTGTTTGAGACAGATAATGTATTCTGAAATTCAACCATATGAAAGAGTATCGCTTGCTCAATTCGGCAAGCAGTGTGGTCTACAATCGAACAACATCTTCCGTCTTTCTTATTAGAAGCAATAAGGCAACAACAAAAAAAAAAAATAGCGAAAAAATATGTCAAGAATTCTCCCGACCCACCACCGCCCGTTGTTTAACCGAAGTTGAAGGTGGGTAGACAACTTCGCCATCGACACACAGACAAAAAAACATACATATATAGAAAGAAGGGTGAGATAGAAGTAAAAAAAAGGGTCTGATCAAAGCTGAATTCGCTGGGCTGATAAACCCCGAGACGAAAACATATATATTGTTTGGTCTGTAGAAGACTTGGGGGGTGAGTAGGGAATCAAGACTATGGGGAGAGGGAGAGGTGGGTGTTCCTGTAAGAAAAACTGAGGCGGAAGAGCAATTTGCATGTGCGCGTGGCAAATTTGCCAGAGAGTAAGTTAAAATATATTTGGTGTGTGTGTGTGTGTGTGAGAGTGTGTGTGTGTACCTGCCCATATATGCTTGTGTACGTGTGGACGAACGTGTACGGATATCTAATGCGTGTGTTAAGATAACCGCATCTATGCTGCTGTTTCGCTTTTGCTGAAATTCAACCATTTGAAACCGTATCATTTGCTCCGTTCGACCGGCGGTGTGGTGTGCAAATTGGTTCGGTTTGGTGTCTTTGTTTAATGGCATTGAAATGGGTTATTGAAAGCCATCCTTATAGAAGAACAGTAGTGTGTTATTTAATCCATAGGGAATTGAATAATAAGGATCTTCATACCTTTCCCAAATGTATTAATCCGAAAGATTTAGAAGAACAGTAATGGTACTATGTAACCTATTGCTAGTGGTTGGGGGATAAGACGGTTTATGCCTTTCCCTGCCGGGTGTTAGTTCGAGAGTGAACGTAATAGCACAACTGGAGTTCGAACTCGCTAACTACGATATCGGAATCCAGAACGTTAGTCCCTACGCCATGAGGATTTCCCTCGTCTGCAATTAGACCTTTTTTTCCTTTCTTAGAATAGGTAAATAGCAAAAAATATATCAAACTTATATCAATGAAATGTAGGCATAAGCGGTAATATATATATATATATATATATATATATATATATATATATATATATATATATATATAGTTATCTTTAGACAGACTGTTCGTTGTATTACAAATCTTCAATGTAGCGAGACACGTGAAATGCTTCAAGCTAAGATCAAAACCCAGCTGACTTTACGTCAGTCGGATATACTACCCCAGAGCCATCGACATTCTTAGCGTAAATGAAGGGGTTTTTACGTATATCCGTTTACATATACGTTATTAGCTACCTGGAGAGCTCAGTTCAAGAGAAGAGCAATTGGATTAAACGTATGTAGCAAACGGCAAATTTCCCCACTAGAGGACCGTGGTGGGAGCATATACATTTTGGTGCAAAAAGATAAGGCCACCATGAAAAAATGCAGAAATTTGTATTGATCAAAATTTTATTTCAAAAAATCATATTTTCATTCTTAAATTTTACAAATAAATGTATCGATTATTTTTTTTAAATTAATTTATTTGATTATTTTACCATTAAATAATAAAATAAGCACGTTGCAAAAAGATAAGGCCACTAAAATAAAATCGCAAATACCATCATTTAATAATTTGCTTTTCCTTCTTTCGCTGCAATCACTTCTTTGTAACGATTTTTCATCGACCCTGTTAGACTTTTGACAGTTTGATCATCTATTTCGGACCATGATTTCATAATTGTACCAGTCAAGAACACCTTTGAATCATATTGTTTACCCTGACCGTTAACTTGTCGGGCAACTATACCCCAGAGGTTCTTTTGTCACTAAAAACGCTTTTGAATGCCTTGACACATGAATTGGGGCATTGTCTTGTTGGAAAATAGCCCGATTTCCTGCAATACGAAAGAAATCCTCCAAAAAATATTCGGTGAGCATGTCAGTGTATTGTTTTGAGTCCATGTTACCCCTTACAAGAACTAATTTGAATATTCCATTAGAACAAAATGCTCCCCATGTCATTACAGAGCCACCTCCACTTTGGCGTTTTTTGTTTTTTTTTATCTTTTTTTCTTTCGTTAGGTCGTGCCAATAGCAATGGAACCCATCAGGACTATCTAAATTCCATTTTTTTTTCTCGTCTGTAAATACAACATCACTCCATTTTTCCCCGAACGAGACGTACTTTTTGACCCAACAAAATCTTGCCTTTATGTGATGTTCCTTCCATGAGGAGCTTTTTGTCCCTTTGAATATTCGACATTAGGGCATTTTTTAATGTTCTCCATCGGGTCCAACGTGAAACATTTATGTCACCAGGAAGTTGAATTTGAGAAACGGATTTTCCGGATATTCTAACATCTCTGATAATGGCCCGTTTATTCCTTGGACAGAGTTTTTCTGGCCTACCTGGAATCTTTTGGAGTGTTTTATTCTTATTTTTATGTAATTATTCACTGCACACCTTGATCTGTTGATTTTCTTGGCGATCGATCATTCCTTTCTCGTGATCTGTAAGAGAATTGCCACGTCCCATGATTTATTTTTAATTTTTAATTTTTATTGCTAATTTTTATGTAAAAATTAATCTTAACATAAAAATCTGTGAGTTAATTTGTTTTAATAAATTCATAAGGGGCCTTATCTTTTTGCAACATGCTAATTTTAATATTTTCTAAAATAACAATCAAAGAAAAAAAATTTTCGAAAAATTTTTAATATATAATTTTATTCCTAAATACATTCATAAAAATATGAATTTTTGAAAGAAAAAAGTGGATCAATCCAAATTTCTGCGTTTTTTTCGTGATGACCTTATCTTTTTGTACCAAAGTGCATACTGTCATCCATAGATTAACAGTTTCGTTGTATCACAATTCTTCAGTGTGGCTAGACACGCAAGATGTTTCAAATATATATTGGCCTAGTGAACAGACCCGGGAGACCAGGATTAAATCCCAGGTCGAGTCACATGAAAAACTCAAAAATTAGTTCTTTAGACCTCCTTGCTTAACACTCAGTAGTATAAAGTGTATATCAATATGATGTTTAAATTCAGATCGAGACTTGTCAATTGCGAGTATTGACAATTTGTTCCAAGCAAGGCAAGTACATCTCTCTCATTACTCAGTGCAAATATTGGATGAGATTTCCACTCATTTTATTTGGAGTGCGTTTCTTTAATAGATCGGGTTGGCTCATTCTGTTAGGGTGTGTGGTAAGGTTTGTTATTGAATAAGTTTAATATGTTAAAACCTGTGTTGACATTCCAAATAAATTCAAATAAAACTCACAGCAACCAACAACCTAACATAACCCCTGAGGACGACTAGCGAAATGGTCGAAAACGCTTGGGCTAGTACAGGGTTCTTTCTTCACCATCTTGACTTAGACTTAAGAAAGATAGCAAGAAGACTCGAACGTCTTCACTTGAAGATTTTGAAAAGGAAACAATTCATGGTCTTTAACCGAACATGTTTAAACAACAACTTGCTGGCTAAGTATACAATATATATATATATGTGTGTGTGTGAACGCACGCACGTGAGTGAGTGTGATTGTGAGTGAGTGCAGGTTTGATTAGATAATAAAGACACATGTCTATATAATTTTATCATGATCCTTTAAAGTTTCCGGACAAGTGCTTTGGTTTTAGGTTGGAGTTGGTAGAATTTACCGAAATTGTCCTGAATGCATTCGAACCCTTCATAGGCCATTATCAAGGGATTTGTAAATATAAATAATTCTTTTAAAAGTTCTTTAAATTGCAAAAAACATTACATAAATGTATAGTTGACGTAAACTGAGCTTCTAATGACATCAAACATTTAAAATAAAACGCTATCAACGGAAATAGAATATTTTATCAAGAGAAATAGAATATTTGAAAAACTTTCCTTTTCATTTTGTTAATAACTCATACAAAAAAAGTATCTCAATTCTATTTTTCCAAATGCACAACATGTACACACGCAAATTCATATTGATGCACCATACATTCTTCCAAACAAAACTCATCAAGAACCTGATATAAAAGAGATTTTGCCCTCCTTCTACCAACCATAATCTCTGCCAAAAGACCCAATCAGTTGACCTTTTCTACTCATTGGTACGGCGGGGAAATCTATTTGCAAAAAAAAAATGCAGCCTTAAATTTTATTTTTGTTTCTGTTACATGAACTTTTGATTCTTTCTTTCTTTCTTTCTTTCTTTCTTCTTCTTCTTTCTTTCTTTATTTCTTACTCTTTCTTACTTTTTCTCTTTCTTTAATAATCTTTCGTCCTTTCTTCTTTACCCTTTCTTTCTTTCTTTCTTTCTTTTTCTTCCTCTTTTTTCTTTATTTCATTTTTACACTTTCTTCTTTCCTTACTTCATCTTTCTTTCTTATTTACTCTTTCTATCTTGCTTTCTTATATACTCTGTCTTTCGTTCTTCCTTCCTTTCTTAGTCTTTCTTTCTTTATTTCTTCCTCTTTCTTTCATTCTTTCTACTTCTTCTGCTTTCTTTTTTTATCTTATCCTTACACTTTATTTCTTTCTTCTTTCTTTCTCTTGTCTTTCCTGCTTTTTTTTTCTTTCTTTCTTTTTCTTCCTATTTCTTAGTTTATTTCATCCTTACACTTTCTTTCTTCTTTTCTTTCTTCATCTTTCTTTTTTTCTTTCTTACTAACTCGTTTTTTCTTATTTAATCTTTCTTTCTTTCTTCCTTCCTTCCTTCATTTCTTTGTCTTTCTTTATTTATTTCTCTCTCTTTCCTCTTTTCTGTCTTTCTTTGTTTATTTATTTCATCATTTCACCAACTTTCTTTCTTCATTTCTTTGTCTTTCTTAATTTATTTCATACACTTTCCTTTTTCTTTCGTTCTTCCTAACTCTTTCTTTTTCTTTCTTTCCTTCTTTTTTCGTCTTTATCTTTAACCCTTTCTTTATTCATTCATTAATTTATTAATTTCCTCTTTGATATATCTCTCTTCCTTTCTTTCCTTCTTCCTTTCTTTTCTTCTTTCTTCCTTTCTTTTTTCTCTCTTTTTTTCTTTCTTATATAGTTCTTCCTTTTACCTATTTCAAATAAACTTTATTCACTTTACATCTTTTTATTTAACACTTTTGTGGATTTAGACAATCCATCAACTCTTAATTTCTTCTTTAAACAAAGTTTTACCTCTTCATTAAGAGGGTACGGGATGTAAAGGTTATCGTCGGAGGAAATGAGCACGGCGACACGAGTTCAAGTCCTGGACGAGACTGATGGCATTTCACATAGCACTAATACCCTTGGGAAAGGTATGAATCCAATTATTCTTCCTCCAGCTATGGGTAAATAGTCGGGCAGACTAGGTTCTTCAGCCTTGGTGAGGCAACTAGTCTAGGAGAAGGAAAACTCTGAATTCAAACCTGTTAAACTCCGCTTAAAAATTGACCTTGTGCCATATCCTGCCCGAGCGGAGGGGTTGGGTAAATATGATTAAGAGGGTACGTTTTCTTTGACAGTTTTCACCTGAATATCATATCGTTTGTATCTTGATATTCTCATATGTACACGATAACGCCTTTTTTAAAGGATGTCTTCTGATTGAAAGCCCGTAGTTTCCACAGTGTTTCTGTGGCCCCTATTCATAACATATCAGACCTACTTCCAGTTTTCTAATGCACTTAACTTAGGGATAACTTTTACCTATTTTAACTGCTTGATGATCACTAATGACCATGAAATACTGAGTTTTGACTATATATATATATATATATTGAGAGAGAGAGAGAGAGAGTGTGTGTGTGTGAGAGAGAGAGAGAGAGAGAGAGAGAGAGAGAGTGAGAATTGAAATTTAACGCCACAATCGCTTTCAGTCCGTAAAATCTTTACAGTACTCTATGCACGAAAATGCTGAGCAATATCACAATATATTTCAAGAGTGAAATAAGAAAATATATATACCGGATAAAAACTCACGATTCAGAGTTTCATGATGGCAATCATTATGTGAGATAGTATTCAACACTTCTGAATTTGTTAGTTTCAACAGAACAAATATGAACTCTTGTTTACGTCACATGACTATTACGTGGTTGACATTCTAAGTAGCGTGGCTTAATCAAGCACCAAATTACAAGGTAAATTCTTATTTTCATGTCGGCATTTAGCAACAAACTCCGATCTTTTTATTTAACAAAATATTTGAATCCAATAAACTTGTTAGATGATTTGTTTTTTGTTATTTTTTTTTGTTTTCTGTTGTTGTTTTTTGTTGTTTTTTTTTAACTATTTTTGTTTTGTTTTTTGTTTTTTCGGATACAATATACAATTTCTCGAACCTTCTTTTCAAATATATGCTTTTTAAGAATACACCACTTAACCTCTAATTCCTTCCTGAGCTTTCTCTTCTTAGTCTTCTGCTGTTTATTTACGTATCGTTCGTTCCTGAAATAAACTCTCATTCCCTATATATATATATGTGTGTGTGTGTGTGTGTGTGTGTGTGTGTGTAATGGTTTTCTAACCCAGGTGTATCACCAAATCTAAAAATAGAAAAGTCCCAAGTGTGTCATGTTTTCCCGAAATAATTTTTCTCGATATTTACCGTCACGAGCTGGTTCTACATAGTTGTAATTTGAATTGTGTTTTAGTGTAAAAATTGTCAAGATGTGAAAATCATCATATATATTGCTAAGCTCTTAAGTAAAATTTAACTTGATAAATGAGAGTAAAAAAAACTCCAAGCAATAAGATTAATCTGACCAGCACAATTCCTGGTAAACTCTCAATCAACACTGATCAACCCTTCTAAACAAATATCATGACTCTCCCAAATTTTAAAAATTTAAGATCTTATAAACCTGAGTAAAAATTGATCCTTGATTTTTGCTCCAGAATACCAGATCTTCACAGATGCAGCTTCTGCATGATCTTAAAGTAGCTTAAAATATTTTCGTTTTCCAGTCGAGTTTAGTCATCATCATATATAAAAGAATGTATTCATCCAACCCTTCTATCACAGGCAGGATGTGAAACAATGTCTTTTTTTATGGGAGTAAAGCTTATTTGAAATTAAAGTTTTCTTTCTCCAAGACGAGTTGCCTAAACCAAAGCTACCCTACTGTTCACCCTTATCAGGAGGCAGGGGAGAAAAAAGGGGCTACGTGCCTTTTCAATTATATTAGTGCGAAGAAAAACGCAAACGCTCTCGTCCAGGACTTGATCTCAGGCCACTGATTCCGTTTCTTACAATGATAACCGTTACGCTAAGCGCGCCTTTGTGCAGAGTTTGACTCCAATACACACACACACACACACACACATCCAGGCAATGCGCTGGGATTGGAGTTATTTATCTCCCTTGGTAGTGTTCTTATCTTTGTGGGGTCGAGATGCAACAAGTAAAAAACTAACGTGAGCCTAAAGCTCGCAATAATGGTCGTAGAAGATTGGAGCCATTTTGGTCTTCCATAAGTGACACCATCTTTAAAATGACTACGTGACACTCGCGATAACCGAAAGGATGTAGTTACAACCACCTATACACACACACACACACACAGAGTCACAGGTAATCGATATTTGATTTACAAAAAGAAAATACAGTTTTAACGTTGATTTAACTAAGATTAATGCATGATTTGCCGGATTACAAGAAAATCGACAAGCAAAAAAAATGACCATATTTTCTAGTCTATTAATCCAATATCCATAACAAAACATATGCGCAGCCCAATCGACTGGGGCTGTAGAATACGCCAACTGCATCTCTGCAGAGGAGTAAGACAGGCGCCACCATCCCGCCCATTTAGTGTCCTGGATATGACACTAAACAATCTGATGATGAGGCTCCAGTCTTGGAGCTCTGGGGAACATTAAGTACTCGTTAATCGCCATTGCTTCCAGATCCACTTTGGCCCGGAGTGGTTGCACCTAATAAGGTCCTATGTATGGTTCAAATCGAACTGTTTGACATTTAAACTGTGTGCAAATAAATGACTTACGCTAAATTGAATTGTTAGAAATAGAAATCTTTGACCATTTAGCTGCATGTAAACAAATGACTGATATTCAATTGGATTGTTAGTGATACATAACAACACCTAGAAACATTCGTGCAAGCTTGAATTGAATTATTATTGTTAACAAAGGATTTTTAAATAAATCTATTTGACCCATAGATGCGAATTTAACATGTACTACTAGTCAGGACAAGTGTGGAGCTTGGAGTAATGGCAATGAAGGGGTACTCTATATTCACCAGAGTTCCAGAAATAGGGCCTCACTATCTGATGCAGCTTATTTTCGTTCTCAGGACACTACTTTTGCGGGTAGTCTTACCCCTCTTCAGGGTGTAAAATCAAAGTATTTTAAGTTCCACGTCTAAAAACTCATTCTATAATTTACTTAAAATGAAATAAAAAAATGTTCCTTGTGCTGTTCCTTCATATTTTCCTTATTTCTTTTTTATCCCTTATATATATATATATATATATATATATGTTCATATATATCTATCTACACGCACATATTTTATATATATATATATATATATATATACAGGGTGGTGAAGAAAAATTAGAAATATTCTAGTATAATAATAAACGACTCTCTTATAAAACAAGATTAATTTTAATCTTAAAAAATAAACAAAATAAGAAAACAGTAAATTTACTCAATATGCCCACCATTTTTTCTTTTTTTTCAATTATTCTATCAACACGCTTTCGAAACGATTCACATGCCTTTAAAAAAAATTCTTCAGACATTTTATTCGATTCCTCCTGAATAGGAGTCTTAAGCGAACAAATATTTGGATTGGAAGTTGCATTTGTTTTGTTTTCTAAAATGTCCCATGTAGCGTAATCAAGGAGGTTAAGGTCTGGTCTTGATGGAGGCCAAAAAGAAACTTCAATTATTTCTGAATCTTTTTTTTTTTTTTTTTGCTGCTTGGTTTCGGCGTTAAGCAAATCATAGATTCTTGGTCATTTCTTTTCTTGCTCACTCATATTTGGCTGAATATTAATGAAAATGTGCTTGAATAATAGAACTAATCGTAAAAATTTAGATTTATCACGTTTTTTCCCAAAAATATGCTTTAAAAATCATTCCAAGTTTTGCTTCCGCATCCAGTATATATTTCCTAAAATGAACTGGTGTTTATTTACTCCTCTGTAGCTGCCCCATAACAGTCAGTTTCATGCATTTTTACTTAAAAGTACAATCAACAGAAGAGATCAGCGAACAGGAAAGACGAAGAAGGTGAAAAAAACTCACTGCTCCTTACAATATGAAAAAAAAATGGCTGCTGTGCAAAGGAACCGAAATAGGATGAAGAACATGGGAATTGTAAAATCTTTTTTAGAGGAAAACCCCCTCTTATATCTAGAATTTGAATGATTCAAAATAGCGTTCAGTGCCAGCCCAAATATCACCAAAATATCATTCAATTGTTGATTTAAGTAAGAATCGCTTCTTTCTCCATGTCAAAGTATTCTAAGTTCATTGCTCTAATAAAAACCCCGGTATGATCTGCTGTTTTCATTGGGATTCATTTCCTCAAGACAATTTTCTTACACAGCTCTTGTGATAATCAGTTGAATTAAATCGTTTTTCTTGGATTCTACGTTGCATGTTTTTAACTTTGAACTTTTAATATTAATTGTTCATTAGAAATCAATTTGGGTTCTTTTCATATATATATATATATATATATATATATATATATATATATATATATATATATATATATATATATATATAATTGATAATATAGTTATATGGTTTGGTATATTTATAAAGAAAGAGTGCTCAATATCAGCGCTAATTAGGACTGTTTTTAATGCAAGCAGCGCTTGCCAGGTTCTGTTATAAAGAATATAAACCTAATGTTTAAACTGTTATAAACCTAATGAATATCATTCAGTCTGTCTGTGTAGTTATCCACGAAGTTTAGCTCAGAAGCCATTTATTAAGCTTAGCTTAGCTTATCAAAAAGCAAGAATCACAGAACACCCAGCAAGAATTGAACTCGAACTCAATGGTTTACTCTCCTAATTCGCTAACCATCACTTCGAGCAAATCTCCCAAGCTTATCTTAGCAAGGCACAAAGCCTCAAGCGTAAAAAACCTAATTAGAGTCGAATTTAGCATAGTACCAATGGTCTACGAGATAAGCTTACTAAAACCTATGTGTGCATGTGTGTATGTGCTCATGTGTCTATTTGTCTGTATGTGTGTTTCTCTTCATGGATGTCCGTGAGTATGTTTAGTAATTTTGTGCTTAATGAGGGTAGCATAGGGGTGTTGTAATGGGTGTGATCCGATCCGAGGTGGGGTAGGGGAAAATGTAGATGAAGTGGGTATCGGATGGCCTGTGAATATATCTGATTTACTGTGTGTCATTCTAGAGTTTCATGATTTATTTACGACTGCTTGTCAAGCCGAAGGGTCGCTAAACAGCGTAGATGTGACAGGCGTCACAACATGAGGAGAGTTTCCTCTTTTTTTTTCTTCTACCCCCCTTTTTTGACAGCCAACTACAGAAAAAGAAGCCAGAAGTACCAAATTTCTCCAAGATTCTAAGTGTCTACCAATGCCCCAACCCTGCCAAAGATTTCTTTGATTCTTTCTTCTTTTATAATTCTTTGTTTGTTTGTTTGTTTGTTTGTTTTAACTTTAATAGTTGACTACGGTAAGAAACACTGAATAAGATGAATGAGAAATAAAATGGCGAAATACAAAAAGAAGACGAGAAATGAATGGCTAAAAAATAAAAGGGGAACGAAATCAGAAATACGTAGATTGATAGTGGAAAAACGCTGTAACATCTTCAAAGAAAGAAAGATTTGAAAAGAAATGAGCCTTCAAAAGAAAGAAAGAAAGAAAGAAAGAAAGAAAGAAAGAAAGAAAGAAAGGATGGTATAGAAGCAAAAGAGCCATAACAAGAAAGAAAGAAAGAAAGAAAGAAAGAAAGAAAGAGAGGATAAAATTCTGAAAAGAAATAAGCCTTCAAAAGAAAGAAAGAAAGAAAGAAAGAAAGAAAGAAAGAAAGAAAAAATGGAATAGAAGCAAAAGAGCGATAACAAGAAAGAAAAAAGAAAGAAAAAAAAAGAAAGAATGAGTTCGTTATGTAAAAATCAGTGATAAATGAGATATGAAACACACTCTCACACACACACACACACACACGAACACACACACACACACACACACACACACATATATATATATATATACTCTGATATTTAGGACCAAAGATTTTAGTTGTTTAACCTCTGTTGATCTCGAATGACCTCTCATGTCAATTTCACTTCGCTTATGTCAGAAGAGTTTTTATGCAAAAAGTTACGTCAGTAAACCTTGTCTGTCTAACGTGAAAGTGGCACGGACATACATCCGAAAAGTGTGTGTGTGTGTGTGTGTGTGTGTGTGTGTGTGTGTGTGTGTGTGTGTGTGTTCAATTATTAAATTTGGGATATAATAGTTTTCATAAGCATCTAGAAATTTAATAACGTATTTGCTATTTCGTTTCAAATAATTGTAACATTCATTGCTTTATTCTTTCAGTTTGTTTTCATTTCTTTTAGTCATTCATTTTTATTTGAATCTTTCTTTTTCCTTTATATATATATATATATATATATATATATATATATATATATATATATATATATATATGTATGATTATTATTAAATTTGGGATATAATAGGTTACATAAACATCTCGTAATTTAATAACATATTTGTCATTTCGTTTCGAATATTTTAAATAATAGTAAACTTCGTTTATTTTGTTTTTCTTTTCATTTATTGTTTTTTTTTTATTAGTTTGGGTTTTGTTTTGTTTTTTTGTTTTTTGGGGTTTTTTTTTCATTGCTTCTTATTTCTTCGCCTTGCGTCATTCATTTTTATTTCAATTTTTCTGCTCCTCTTCTGTCTTCTTTTTCCCGCCCTGTAGTGTCTGACCGTAATGGCCTCTAGATTCTTCTCATTTCGCTCACGTTATAAACGCGGATCCAACTGTAAAAAATAAAATGAAATAAATGAAAAACAAATCCAGGGTATCATTTTATAGAAATTCGTTCCTCTGAAAACAAATTGCAAAGCTACAAACAAGTGGAATTGAAAAAAGAAAAGAAAGAAAGAAAAAAAAATCGTTCGTCCGGTTCATAAGCGCCATATTTGATTCGTATTTTACCGGTGGTAAAATACGAATCAAATATGGCGCTTTCAATCTAGGATCACGTGTAATCAATAAGCAATTATGAGATGCCATGACATCGCCTTGATTTTCTACTCTCTCTCTCTCTCTCTCTCTCTCTCTCTCTCTCTCTCTCTCTCTCTTCCGCCATCTTTGCTACCTGCTTGTCAGAAGGCACTTGTAAGTCTTCAAGTTTATTCTTTCGTTCGATTCCTGTCATATAGAAAACCCTGCAAATCACTTGAAGGCAATGTTGTTTTTCAATTTTTTTCATTTTGTTTCCTTTTTTTTTTTCTTTTTTAATCTTCAAAACAAATATTTCATTTCTAATAACAAGGTTATTGTTCCTTATTTAATTATAAACGTTTGATTTCTTCTCTTCTTTATAAATACAGAGTAGGGGTAAAAGTTTCCACAGAATTGTAAATATAAATTATATGCCTCAGAAGTGCGATAAAAATTACAGGAGTGCGATAACATTCACAAAAGTAAAGACTAGCATGAAAGAAAGAAAGAAAGAAAGAAAGAAAGAAAGAAAGAAAGAAAGAAAATGGTCGAAGAAAAGAAAAGAAAAAATTGAGAAAGAACACAAAGTGACGGAGAGAAGAGAGAAGACAGACACATATAAAGTTAAAAAAAAAAGAAATATATATATATATATATAGAGAGAGAGAGAGAGAGACAAATGGAGAAAAATTGAATATCTATTTATTACTTGTCAAAAAAACTGAATTTCTAAAATGTCAAGTATTACCATAATAACAGAATTTCCTGTTACCCTTTATTGGGGCAAAGTTTTGATGGCGATAAGTATACGGCTAATATATATATATATATATATATATATATATATATATATATATCTTTTAAATTTCCTATCTCCCAATATCTTTTTATATATATATTCTAAATCTTCTTTAGAAATTTCTCATTTCTTCGTCTGAAGATGCAGACCTAACATTTTTTTTAAATATAGATCTGCTGAAATAAATATTCTTACAAAAAATATGGGTAAGTTTTAAGGTTTTTCTTTTATATATATATATATATATATATATATATATATATATATATATATATATATATATATATATATATAATTTTGATTAAAACATTAATGCTAAAATTGTTTTTAATCCGTATAATCTTATATATCACAATATTTTTCACGTATAAAATACAATGATAATAAAAACAGGATAAAAATTCATGACTCATGTTTTACGTTGTCGATCCTCAGGTGTTTTGACACGTCTGATCTGTTTTCATTTTAATCCTATATATATATATACATATATATATATATATATATATATATATATATATATATATATATATATTGTTCATACTGAATAAACTGTGAAACTTACACGTATTCAGCAAGTGTTACATAATGAATAGGTTGGCTATTAATTTTATAAAGTCAGTGTGGAAATTTAAAAATATGAATTCAAAAGTTAACTGGTAATTCGTTGGGGTAAGAGTCATAGAAAATAACTACTGATATTATAGAAAAGACTTGATCCCTAGCTGACTTTTTTAACAGTTATCTGATTGGTTGGTTCTGTCATGAGAACGGGTCAGTTAGGTGGAGTTGAGAGAGTAGTCTAGACACCGTAATGAACGGACGCCTAAAAGAGCTTCACTCCAGCCGTACGTAAGGTTGACTTGGGAATGTGGGTGAAAAAAGACACTCGAAAATCAAACAGTTATAAGAACAGAAGTGGAACGTAGACCAAGATAAACCCAAGACCACCCGAAGAACATCCGGCCAGATACGTAGAAGACAAAGAATAAGGTGTATATAACAGCAATTTATGGTCATTATGATTCTGATTATTATTATCATTTATAGTAGTAGTAGTAGTAGTTGTAGGAGGAGAAGGTTAATTGGATGATTTTAACGGCATTTCAACCCATTTGGAGTTATTTTATGCTTAGAGGTTTGGGAGCAACGTCTATATACGTCTATATTTACACTTTTTGTCGTTCAGAGTTTTTATTTCATTTTTACAATATATCATTATCGTCTGGGATTGCTTTCTAATAAATGTTTCGGGGCGGAGCAATCATGTTGAAAAATTAATTTATATGATATTGATCAAGTTTACAGTTAGAATAATGTCATCGGTGATGGCATTTCCCAATAGATCTTTCGTATTATTTGCATTGAAAAGGCATTTTCTGATGAACGGGAAAGTGTTTAATTATGCAGAATGTTTGACATGTTATACACTTTGTTTGTTCGTCTTGTTTGCATCTAAAGGATTGCTTGAGTCTTGTGTAACCAATGTGCAATCGGGATATAATGAATTGTTTCTTTCTCGATTTTCTAAAGGTTGGTCGCAATTCTCCTCAATTAGGTTTGGTCAAGAAGAGTTTATTATGGATATTGTTATTCAAGTTTTGTTACCATTTTATTTGGAAGAATCTATCAATTTTAGGATTCAAGTCATTGTAGACAGTTTTGAATTGGCAGGGGTGCAAATCTACGGCTGATTTAGCTGCGGAATCAACTCTTTCATTTCTTCTCACACCAATTTGGCTTGGGATCCAAAATATTATAATCTCTTAAGAGTTTAATATGGAGTTCATCTTAGTCAGGATTTTAGGAGATCTATATTTTTTTAAATTTTTAGTGAGAGTTGGTTATCAGATTTTTTTCTTTGTTTTAACAAAGAAAAAATCTGATAACCAAGTTTGTGTAGTTGCTTTCAGTGATAATATTGAGTGATAGTTCTATTGCACGAGCTTCAGCTATAAAAATGGAGCTTTCCTTGTCTTCCTGGATATTGTGGAATTTATCTTCGTTGGCATTCTAGAAAAGAGGCGTGCCCACGTGCAACGTGTAGGTAGGAGGTGTGACCAAGAGGATTATATAAACTAGGGAAGATTTTGAACCAGGCTGAACGAAGCAGAAAAACCGAGAGGTTTCACAGAAAAACCGAACCGTCGCCACTGTGTGAGCATCTCGGTCATCTCCAACTCTCTCTCTCTCTCTCTCTCTCTCTCTCTCTCTCTCTCTCTCTCTCTCTCTCTCTCTCTGCCCATACGTACATTTCAGGTAATTAAAGAAAAAGAAAAGAAAAAGATTATATTTTCATACATCTGCGTTGTTGTCTTTCTTTGCTGTATACATTATCTTACTCTCAAACTCCCCGTTTTGTCGGACAGGTGACAAAATTGTGGTCGCTAAAGACCCAAATATGATAATGTTCTAATTCAAACAATTCAATTTAGTATAAGTATAATTTTTGTTTACACACAGTTAAATGTCAAAACAATTCTGTTTCGAACAGTTCAGTTAAGCGTAAGTACAGTTTAAATGTTAAAAATAGTTCATTTCAAACAATTCAGTTTAGCATAAGTATGCAGTTTAAATATCAAAATAATTCTGTTTCAAGTAATTCAGTTTAGCATAAATACGCAATTTAAATGCCAAAACAGTAAACTTCCGAAACCACAGTTTAGTTCTATTTGACCAATAGATAGAATCCTTATCAGGTGCAACCACACCGGGCCAGAGTGGATCTGAGAACGATGGCAATGAAGGAGTGCTCCGCATCCCCCAAAGCTCACGTATTATTGGAACCTCACCATCAGAAACAATTCAGTTGTGCATACAAAAACAGTTTTTTCTCAGATAATTCAGTTTAGCATAAGTACGCAGTTTACATGTCAAAACAGTTCCATTTTGAGCAATTCAGTTTAGAATAAGTACATAGGGGGTGTTCTCGTGGTGTAATGGTTAAAGTGATGGACTGCGTAATCGTAGTACGCGAGTTCGAACTCCAGTCGCGCTATTACGTTCACTTTCGGGCAAATACCCTTGGGAAAGGTATGAACCCCCTAATCCTCCCAGCTATTGGTTAAATAGTACCAGTACTGTTCTTCTAGGAGAATAGCATTGGCATTAAATAACCTACAAAGAGTTGATATGCCATTAAACAAAGAAACCAAACCAACCAAACCAATAAGTACATAGTTTAGTTCTCTTTGACTCATAGGTAGAACCCTATCAGGTGCTACCACTCCGGTCCAGAGTGGACCTGGGAGCGATGGCAATGAAGAGGTACTCCGCATTCCCCAAAGCTCCAGCATTATTGGAACCTCACTATCAGATTGTTTAGTGTCATATCTAGAACACTCGTTGTGGGAGGGGGACTTACCCCCTTGCAGAGAAGCAGTAGGTGTATTCTACAGCCCCAGCCGACTGGACAAATTGATATAGGAGAAAAATTTGTTTGAGATGCCTCTGTATTGTCCTCTGACGTGATTATATTATTCTACCCCCCACCCACACCATTTCGTGGGTGCATATCCCATTTGTGACATGGTAGTGACAGCATGATTTTTTCCAGTGGTCACTAATCTGTCCGAGTTTCATCCAACCATTCCTGGAAATGTAAAAAGTAATAGAATTATATTGATTGCACATACTATCTAAAAACAGATGTGAAAATCTTGAGCGTGTGTATGTATGTGTGTGTATGTGTGTATGTGTGAGTACTTATGAATAGATGATATATTATTTGCCTACATTTTCATAATTTTTATCATTTATCGTATTCGGACTATTGTCTTCATCTTTATTGTTATATTCAAAACGTTTCAGCCCATACGTCCTTTGGCCTTCTTCAGATGTGAGATTAAACACCTGAAGAAGGTCGAAGAACACATCAGCCAAAACGTTGTGCATATAACAATAAAGATTAAGAAAACTGTCGGAATACACAAAATGATAAAGATGAATATATATATATATATATATATATAGTAGTGACCCTAAATTGAGGAACAATAACAAATATTTATTTTGCCCTGGTCAAAAGTTAAAGAACGCATCATAAATCCTTGTGAGATCAATATATAAACTAAAGAAAAATTCAGTATTTAGTGAATTTTCCTTTGCATTGGATTACCTTATTGCATCTTTGACCATATGAGCCAATTAACTTCTTACAAAAGGTGGTAGTAATATTTTCTAATTCTTCTTTCAGAAAACCCCATCAATCATCAATATTTGAGGATTCCTTTCTGAGCTTTCTCTCCTATGATTTTCTATACATTCTCTATAGGATTCATATCAGGGCTTTGTGGTGGCCACTTCATTGAGGCAAGGTTCGTTGGAGTTGCAAACTGTCCCTTTGCGTAAATGAGGATGAGCATGATGGCATTAATATTACCGTGAAAACGAACAATGAGTCCTACTCCCGCTGAAGTAATCATCCCCCACACCATTACGCTCCCCTTCCAAGTTTCACAGTTTTCTTAACGCATTAAGGAGATAAGCCTTCCCCATTTTATATCTTACAAACCGCTTACCATCAGATCCAAACAAGTTGAATTTAGATTCATCGCTAAAGTGAACCATATTCCATTGTTCTTCTGTTCACAGGATGTGATCTGTGGCGAAGTCAAGACGAACCTTTTGATTTTTCTTTAAAATCAAAGGTTTGCGACATGGAATCCGAGCCACTAATTTTTCTTTATTTAACCTACGAGAAAGTTTTTCTATAAGATTGGCTTTCCTGTTTGCTCAAAAAATGCTCGAGAATTAGACGTTGCTGTATCGAAACGGTCTTTTAAAGCCATTTTAACAATCATCCGATCTTCCCGTTTGGTAGTCATAAGAGGCCTGCCAGTTCTCGGTTTTGGTTCAGGTGATTTTTCAGCCTTAAATCTACTGGTTACACGATAAACAACACTTTTTGACTTTCATACGATGCCAGCAATTTCAGAATAGGATTTGCCTTCTTCATGATTTGCTAAAAAAGCTTTTTATCTTCTCAAGTTAAACAATTACATACTTTCGCCTCCATGTTGCTTAAAAATAGTTCCTACGATGTATGACAGGTGACTATAAATCAAAATTAGCAATCAAGTTGTTTAAAAATTACCTAAATTACTATAATTCAACAGCGTTCCTTAACTTTTGACCATGGTAAAATGTGTATTTTTGTTTGTTTGTTTTTTTTAGTTCACTATTAATTTACTGAAAAAAAAGAATTTAAAAAACTTTATATGTAATTAATACATATATATTCCAAGTATATTTTGGGAAAATTTCGAATGCGAACAGGCAAATTTTTTCAAGTAAAAATCATTTCAATATTAATTGTTGTTCTATTCCTTAACTTATTGCTCCTTGTGTGTGTGTGTGTGTGTGTGTGTGTGTGTGTGTGTGTGTGTGTGTATATATACATGTATATATATATATATATATATATACACATTCTCGCCGATAAGAACACTTCTAATATTTTTTTTTTTTCTAGAAGCAAAAACGTCAATATCAACCTATCTGGGATTATTTTATGCCAAGAGGTTAGGGAATTGCGTACATTATTCGTTTACATTTACATTTTTCGTAGTTATTCCTTAAAAGCTTTTTGCTCATATCAAATGATATCAAGTATTCTTATCTAATACTCTACGAGCCACTGCTTCGCGCAGAAGCTTTTCAACGGACTATCCAGTTTAAGTTATAATCAGGCATACGTACCTGGGCCCAAATTTGGGTCCAAGTTTAGCTAGGCTCATCAGACCCACATTGCAATAAATGGGCCGATGACCAGCATAGTCCAGGAGGGCTCGAGCCTTGGCTCGTGCCCGACCTTACCCTCTCCTAAGTTTCCACAATAATCGACCTTCTGGTCACTGACCTTGTGTCAAATCCTGTCTGGTGGGAGGCAGAGACAAATCTCAAGTATTCTTATCTAATACTAATAATTTGCCCACATCAATATGATATCAAGTATTCTCATCTCATACTAATAATTATAGTTATATGCTTTCATTTTCGATTTCAGTATCTTTGCTAAATGTCACATCAACCTTCATGGGTTATTTAACGCCAAAGTCATTGCTGTAAAAGAACAGTCGTGGTGCTATTTAACGCAGAGCTGGGGAGGGGTAAGGAAGTTCATGTCTTTCCCAAAAGTATTAATCTAAAAGGGATTGTAACTGAGGGATTGAAGTTTGAAATCACTAAGATGTCGAAGTCCAGCTCCATATTGTTTCAAGTATTCCTATCTAATACTAATAACTATATGTTTTGAAGTTATTGTTTGTTTGCACACAATTATGTTGTTTCAATTAACTGATAATAATTACTCTTAATAAACTGCTTCAAGTAATTATTCTCAATACAAATAATTCAGGGCATCAGGAATTCCTATTGAATACAAAAAATTTGAATTATACATGAAACCCTTTTCTTCGAAACCAAAAACACCAGGGTTTATTATTTCTCGGAGAAAATTACAGTCAAAACGGATATAATTAGATATTATTCATTTCCAAATTCTACGGTACTGAAACTCTTGTCAAAAAGCATATATGTACTAGTCCAAAGATATGTAGCAGTCCAAAAATATGAAAACCTCTGATAAAAATTCTATACAGTAAGAATATTTACAAACAAAACTAGATTTTTTTTCTTGGTTGCAGAGTTTCAATAATAAACAGTTTGGAAATAAATAATACCTAATAATATCCGTTTTGATTATATAATTTCTCCTAGAAATAATAAAATCAAGCTATATTTTGGTTTACTAGTAAATTCACTTTTTATAAAAAGTTGCTAATTGTGTATTTATAATTTGCGATTTTATACATACACACACACACACATATTTAATCAAACATGCTTAAATGAAAGATTGCTACTTAACTACACATATTTTAAAATACATGATCCTGCAGCTCACCATGATACTGGCACCCAAAAGTATCGCTATAGTCTTGTAAAAAGACAATTTAACAACAATAAAGGAAAAATAAGCGCATGGGACAATTTTGATAAATTCATCTACCAATGTCAACCAAGACACTTATCGGGAAACTTAAAAGTTGTATAGACAAAATGTGTCTTTATTATTTAATCCAATATGCTTAAATGAAAGACTGCAACCCAACCACACACACACACACACACGCACACACACACACACACACACACACACATATATATATATATATGTATATATATAAAGATTCTGTGGCGCGTGCAAAATTTTAAAACGGTTTTAAAAAGTATATGCATTTTAAAATTCTTTAACTTTCTAAAAAGGGAGCCCTTCCTCTCGGTCACGTCTCATCAGAGAAAAATACCGTGACAGACAAGTAGTGATGAGGAAATTGACATAGGTTTGTGACCATCGAAAAGCAGTGGGGTGGGGCAAAAACTGAGCCAAAAAAATCACCATGAACCAGTAGAACCAGTAGAATAAATGCTGATAATAATGTTTTCTTCACGTATTAAGTTAGGATTGGTTGAATTGAGAATTGTTTTAAATAAAAGTAATGTGTAAAATCGCTTTTTTATACACAATGAAGGTTGGAATATTAAAATGAGGAGGTCCTTGAGCACGGATAAATGTTACTCGTTATTTGAATTAGATTTATTCGTATAAATCCGTTTGTGACTTAGATTTAGGTTTCCAGAATATTGACACCAGAGCACAAGGCCTTATACAGAAGCAAGAACAATGGAAATCATCTGTCAATTTAGGTGGGAATAGATTCCACATCCTCTTACTGTCCAGATCTTGTTCGGGTTCCTTAAAGAATTTCTGCAGGACGCAAAGTTTTCAAGTGATGATGAAGTGTGGACAGCCTTTTTAAAAGGCTGTCCAAAAATCACTATGCTGTTTTGGTTTTTTTTTGGGGGGGGGGGTTGCGATAGGGAAAATCAGTTTTAAAAAATGAAGATTACATTGAAAAGTAAGCTATTTCTCCCGGGTGAAATATGAGTCATTTATTTCAATATATATATATATATATATATATATGTGTGTGTGTGTGTGTGTGTGTGTGTGTGTGTGTGTGTGTGTGTGTGTGTGTGTGTGTGGGTGTGTGTGTGTAAAGAAGCCGTCCTAACATTTTATGACTTATTAATCTGTCCCTCCATATCTTTTCGCATTTCTTCATACATAATCAAGTAGATGTTCACAAATGTATGTCAATCTCTGTCTCTGTTTCTGTTTTTCTCTCTTTTATTCGCTCTCTCTCTCTCTCTCTATATATATATATATATATATATATATATATATATATATATACAACTCACACATATATTTAAATATATGCAAATGTATAATTGTATATATGTACAATATTGTCGCCAAAGATGAATTGAAACTTAATTCGTTATCATCTGTTATATACGAGAATCATTAAATAAGTTTCCAGACTTTTTTCGGATGGGCACTTTTATTGATAGCACACACATAAAACTCTACTCCCCTTCGAAGTAATCTCCCCTGGTCACAATTCACTTGTTGTACTGTTCCAACAACTCCTGGAACGCCCCATGGAAGTCCTCTTGTGTGAGCGTGTCAATCAATTTCGTCGCAGCCTCTTTCATCTCCTCAATTCTCTCATAACGACAGCCTCTGATCTTAGGGAATAACCAAAAGCCACAGGGAGCAAGGTTTGGACTATAGGGAGGCTGAGGAACTGTCTTGATGCCCATCTTGGTCAAATAGTCTGTGACAAGGATGGAGTTGTGGACTGGTGCATTGTCCTAGAGGTAATGCCACTGACCCTTTTTGAAGAGTAATGACCTCTTCCGACCGAATCTCTTCCTGAACTCCCTTAAAACCTCAACATAGTAACCCTAACCCTAAATGTTTGGCCAATCAATTCTGGTGTATTGACTTCCTTACTCTTCTCACACCTCTCATCATACCTCACATACACCCTGCCTTCCTTGAATCTCTTATGCCACTCAAAAACTGATGCTCGATTCATGCAAGATGGTCTAAAAGCAGTCAGAAGCATTCCATGCGTTTCTATGTCATTTTTTCCAAGTTTAAAACAGAATTTTATTGCATATCGTTCTTCCTCAAGTCCAGATTGGATTTTTTAAATTCACCAGCTGCGACAATCAGGTTTTAGTAGAGTGTATTCTAATTGCTGCTGTAGCTGTTCATTTGAATGTGAAATCATGAAAATTGGTCAGTCATCTTGTAATATGTATAGCAATAAGATAATGAATTTTCAAGAGTCTACGACAATTTTACATGCCTGTACAAAACAGCCTGGAAACTTATTGAAGGCACCACGTATATGTTATTCACACACACACACACACACACACACACACACACACACATACACAAGCACACACGCGCAAATATATATATATATATATATATATTTCATTAAACAATATAGACATCGAATTTTTGTAAATATAAAAAACGATTTTATTAATGTATAGATGTATGTGTGCGTGTGTGTGTGTGTGTGTGTATGATTCTGTGTGTGCACTCACACATACATATCGTTGATAAATGAGAAAATGAATGAATAAAAATCCGATCTACGAATTTATAATTTTTATTTCTTTTAGTGAAAATTTTGGTGAAAAACAAAAGTACAAAATCTTTTCTTTTAAGCTAAGATAATATTATTTAAAGTGTAAATATTTTGATAGATCTTGTAAAGATTCGTGCAATGAAGTATAGCAGTAATTGTTAGCTTAAGATAAAGGAACA
The DNA here is from genome assembly GCA_963585895.1 of Sepioteuthis lessoniana. Lineage (NCBI taxonomy): Eukaryota > Metazoa > Mollusca > Cephalopoda > Myopsida > Loliginidae > Sepioteuthis > Sepioteuthis lessoniana. Next base: position 27,239,373 of record OY757925.1, on the reverse strand, counting down.
TATTTTGTTCTTGGTATTAGAGAATCAATATGTAGACAAAGAAATGTGTTTATATCTTAAATTATATGTATGTGAACTGCTGTTGAGATTATATTTTTTGGAAACGGATGAAAGTTTTACGCAAATATAGATATAAACAATATTTGTCTAATTTAAGAAAAATTAAACGAATTGAAATTAAATGCATCATTGAAAGAAAAGAATATATATTTTCAATAAAAGAAACGAAAGGTGTTTGAGTAATTAATAATTCATTACTTACTGTTAGTTGAGTAAGAATAGACAATTCCATACTAACCGATGAAATATTTATTTCTTCACTAATTTTTACTGTTTAGATAGACTCGAAATTACCTAAAAACTTGATGATTTATCTATGAATCTAATTGACTAAGAAATTGTATTTCAGATATTTTTGGAGGGAAAAGATTTTAAAATTGGGGGTTTGACCCTTCAAATATTCGCTACAAATTTGTGACGAATCTCGAAATTTAAAAAATGGCACAAATGCGCCGATTGATTAATAAATGCAAAATACAGATACGAAAAATACTGCTTCTCGGGCCGATATTTTCCAAAAACTATCTCTTTTTTTATTAAGGAAATCAGTTGATTTTCCATATATAAATATAAATATATATATAATTCTGTTTATGCATATATATATGCATATGTAGAATAATATATATATATATATGTATATATATAAATGCAAATTTGCCGAAAAAGATCCATTGAAAAAGATACTTAACTTAATGTTGTTTTAAAACATTCATTATTGTTCAAGCAACATTTTTCACCATCTTAAAGTCCTGATAACGGTTTATTAAAACCGAAACGTTTTAACGTTGACTTTCCATTAAAATAAATTCAGCACTTTCGGATTACTTTGTTTTTCTATTTTCTTTATATATATATATATATATATATATATATATATATATACTGACACATGCACATATATATAGAGAGTGAGATGGGTAAATTGTCACTATTTTCAATTTTAAACACTGCATGCGGTTTTTTCTTTATTACAGCCTTTGTCCACTGCGCAGCCAACTAGAGTTAGTTGGACACTATCCATTAGGAATGCAGCACTATGACACAATTCCTTCCTCCAGAAATTTGAAAACGGTAGGCTGTACTGTTTGGCATTCACCCTGGAGGCTTCAGTCCGAATACTTCACTGTGTTTGTGTGTCAATGAGGACCGTACAGAGGATTTGAAAAGAGTTGGATGAGTCCATTGATGATTACAAAAGTACGGCAGCTCGGAAGCCTCACCCTGAACGTTCTGATGAGAAAAGAAATACCGAATTTATTGGTGAGATCTAAACCATGACAAACTACGATATCAGGAAGTCAATCAGATCCATAGTCAGAGAAATGGGAATGTCTGAGTTTCTTATTGTTGCAACCTAACAAAAGGTTTCTGAATGAGAAATAACCAAAACGGAGGTTGGAAATTAAATGGAAATCTTTATGATATTAACAAAATACAGTGCTCGCCAACAACGTGAAAAAGGTACTCACTGCGAGTAGTAACTACTTAGCATGTTACCTCTTACAATAGTGTCCAACGTATTTATAAGGATTTGAACGTACCCATAAATGTTCATAGGTACGGTATTAAACACTTGTCAAGAAGGTAGTGCATGATGACATTCGTTATTTCACACACAAGATGAGAAAGGGCTGATCTTTATCACTGGCCATGTAGGGAGAAGACAGACATCACTGAAAAGCTTTTCAACAAACTCAAGTATCACCTCCAACCAAACATGCTTTGTTTTTCTCTGATGAGAAAAATTTTCTGTCAGAATTTGAAAGTGGACTCATAGAACAACCAGAGGTTGGCTACGAGGATCATTAAATAAGTTTCCAGACTTTTTTCGTATGGGCACTTTTATTGATAGTACACTCATGAAACTCTACCCCGCTTCGAAGTAATCTCCTCCAGTCTCAATTCACTTGTTGTACTGTTCCAACAACTTCTGGAACGCCCCATGGAAGTCCTCTTGTGTGAGCGTGTCAATGACCTTCGTCACAGCCTCTTTCATCTCCTCAATTCTCTCATAACGACAGCCTCTGAGCTTAGGGAATAACCAAAAGCCACAGGGAGCAAGGTTTGGACTATAGGGAGGCTGAGGAACTGTCTTGATGTCCATCTTGGTCAAATAGTCTGTGACAAGGATGGAGTTGTGGACTGGTGCATTGTCCTAGCGATAATGCTACTGACCCGATTTGAAGAGTAATGGCCTCTTCCGACGGAATCTCTTCCTGAACTCCCTTAAAACCTCAACATTAAACGTTTGGCCAATCAATTCTGGTGTATTGACTTCCTTACTCCTCTTGCACCTCTCATCATACCTCACATACTCCCTGCCTTCCTTGAATCTCTTATGCCACTCAAAAACTGATGTTCGATTCATGCAAGATGGTCCAAGAAGCAGTCTGAAGCGCTCCATACGTTTTGGGGGCATTTTTTCCAAGTTTAAAACAGAATTTTATTGCATATTGTTCTTCGAAAGTGTCCTCACGTCAAGATTGGATTTTTTAAATTCACCAGCTGTGACAATCAAGCTTTAATAGGGTGTATTCCAATTGCTGCTGTAGTTGTTCATTTGGACCTGAAATCATAAAACTTGGTCTGTCATCTTGTAATATGTACAGCAATAAGATACTGAATTTTCAAGAGTCTACGACAATTTTAAATGCTTGTACAAAAAAGTGTGGAAACTTATTGAATTCACCACGTATGTCCCGACAATGATGTACCGATAGTGATGAAAACCAAACACCCAGTCCACATTATGGTGTTTGGTGTGATCACTTGCGATGGCAACGTTATGCTTCCACTTATCTTACATGGTCACAGACTCAACACAGTGGTCTACATCAAGAGGCTGGAGGAGGTAGTGCCGGCCTGGATCGAGAGAGTGGCTGCTAGAAGACCCCACTTCTGACAACAGGACTTTGCGGTATGCCACACAAATAAGAGAACCTACTGTTAGCATTCAGAAAATTTGTGCAATAACATTACTCCTTAATATGTGGCCGCCTAACTCCCCAGATTTAAAACCTCTTCATTATTACTTATGGTATGTGGTTGAGCGATAGATTAACAACACCCAGTGTAATACCAGAGATTAAGTGAAGGCAAGGATAACGACGGGATTTACCAATTTAGTGAAGGACATTGTAGAAAAAGCTTGCAGGAGATTTCGAAGTCGTCTGGAAGCCGCGGTTGAAGCTTATGTCAATTTCTTGAAAACATTTTATCAATAATATTTCAAGATATTTTCATGCAATTTTAATAAATATATCTGATACGGTTATTTTTATTTTTGTATAATTTAAACCACGATTTACACATCGGTCACTATACACACAAATACCCTCACACACACACAAACGCACACACACACACACACACACACACACACGTGTGCACACACATACGCACACACACACATATATATATATATATATATATATAAAGTTGCACTGACGTGCAGGACAAAAAAGTGCACTCATAGATTTGTGTATATATCTATATAAAGAGATGTATATATATATATATATATATATATATATATATATATATATATATATATAAATGTATAATTCCATTTATGGTCAATATTGTCGCCAAAGATGAATCGAAACTTAATTCAAAATTAAGTTATCATATGTATCTCTTATATATATATATCTATATATACGCCTCACACATACACACACACACACACACACACACACACACACACACATACACACACACATATATATATATATGAAGCTGTATTGATGTACAGAACAAAATATTCATATATATATATATGCATACAGAGATACACACATAGATACATATGCATACACACTCATGTATGCATATATATGTATAAATAATTATGTTGAATAAGCAAAATTATATATATGAACAACGATACACACAAACATATATGTATACACACACACACACACACACACACATATATATATATATATATATATATATATATATATATAAAAGTTTCCCATAAAACACAGACATATGGTGGCAAAGAAGGAAAAGAAATAGAAAAAAAATGACCACATTTTGCATTTTCGTCCAATTTGTTCCTATTAACTACGTGTTTGTCTCCTCGGTTGCTGCATATCTTCGTCCGGTAATTTTTGTCTGTTTTTAAGTGGACAATGAAACATGCTAAGGTCAGGCAGGGATTTAAATGTATGGCACCGGCCGACAATTATATTTATAAATTCTATTTACCAACCTACTTACCGACCATCACACAATACAAAATATCTATGCGTGTACAATTCACTCATTCTCTTTTTCTGACAACCAGCGTGTCATATCTATCCAGTCACACAGCTAGGACCGGATTATTAAAGCCACCGGATGCCAGAAGCGCATCCCAACAACGTTACCCACCTCATTTTCTCCCTCTGATAACTACTAAACGCAAAGTATTGCTTTTAATTTGGTAACACTCTAATGGTCAGAGAATGAAGCATATCTGCTCCTTTATGTGGTAAATATAAAGCAATTTAATCAATGATCAATTCAAGAACTTACTTGTTACTTCACACAATCCATATTGTATGCTACATTAAAAAATAAACACATTTTCGTTGAAACTGTGAGAGATTGGGTGTCGAGAGAACTGCGTTAGATATCAAGGAACGTTCTTTCACATGTATAAAATAGCTAGAATACTTAGAAGAGTCCTGGTGAATTGAAGATGCTTGTTGTGACACAGAATCCAGTAAAAAAAAGTACCAGCTCAAACAAGGGTGAAAAAGTCGCAAGAATTGAACTAATGATGATTTTGAAATCCAAATGGATCATTCAATCCAGACGAGACCAAGTGTTGATTTACAATATAAACAACCAAAAAACTTGTCTTTTGCTATATTTTGCCCTTCCACAGAGTAAAAAATAAAAGAAAACGAAAAGATATAAAAATACTTCGATAATAGTAGAGAGCTTAAAAAGGCGTAGAACATGAGAGAGACATTGACACCAATTGCAGTTTGTCCACTTGGAACGGTCGTCAAGGGCTGGGAATATAGACTCGGGAAATTAGAAATCAGTGGAAAAATTAAGATTATCCAAATCACAGAACTCTTAAGATCAGCAAGAATATCTAGAAGAATTCTGGAGACTTGAATAGATATTTCATCACTGAGATTCTTGTGAAAAAAAACAACACCTTTTAAAATTGGTATGAAAAACTCGCATGAATAATAATAATAATAATAATAATAAGAAGAAGAAGAAGAAGAAGAAGAAGAAGAAGAAGAAGAAGAAGAAGAAGAAGAAGAAGAAGAAGAGTGGGTGGAGAAAAAAAAGGGAAAAAACAACCAAGGTAGAAGGGACATAGATGCTCAGTCAAACTTTTTTAGAAGCCAAATGAGAAGTCAAAGAAATGGGAAGCTGCTTACTATCACGCTCTAATGCATATGTGGTTTTAATGTAATTACTATTGTTGTTTGTCGGTCTAAGAATAATTTTTGATCTTAATACTACAATAACAGGTCCCCACAAGTCAATTGCTCTGGACCTAAAATACCTCTGAATTCAAAAGTAGCATAAATGTGGACTTTTACTAAGTTAAAACGTAAGTTTAAGTTAAAACTTAAGGAATGTACGAGAGGGAATGACAAGATTTAAAAGGAGAAAAAGAAAGCAGAGGAGGAAAAACTTTTTTGTGACCCACTTAAGAGTTTTCCTTGAGAAAACCAGGTCACGTCTGTATCAGGCGCGCAGATTTTAAACAACCCCTGGGTCTGGTATGGCCACAATATACCACTCATGATGAAAATGTTGAATCAAAATATGACACAACGTGGGACCCAGGCAACTGGTTCGGGTGTCAAGATCAGCTCTCCTAAAAGCCAACGTGGGAGACACGAATGTCATCCTTCGAATGTTGGCTGTTCTTTTTTCAGGTACACGATTGACGATTTTGGAACCACACAAATCAGAGACGCAAACACAAAACATGAACTCGGGAAGACAACCAATTTGCACTACACTGCTATTTTAGGAGCAACCCAACACAAAGAAGGTATAGAAAAAGAATGATGGAGATCTGGCAAGAATGTGCAAGTTTTCAGACAACAAGCCTTGCTGACCAAGTTAGGTTAATAAAAATGAAAGGTTGGTTTTCGACCTTGAAATACTAGAAATACACCAGAAAATGAATAATGAACAAGATAGTCATACAATATCAGATACACCAAATACTGAAACACAAAAACAGTCTAACCGAAATGAACTGCCAACTTCAGGAAATAGAAACGCCACACAACCAAACAACACACAACCAGACAACACAGACCAAACACTAACACAAGAACAAAAAATAAATCTAGAAAATTTGAAGAGAATTATGAACAGGGAAAAGACTACCTTACCATCACTAAGAAACATAGAATGGAGATCAGTCTAGACGGAGACGGAAAAAATAAATCAAGTACTAACTTATATATCAACAAATAATGTAACCGAATTAAATGAACTGATCTATGCTGGGGCAAAATTAGTTTGTGAGAAAATTGGGATCTGCTCAGAAATCACGAAGAAAAAATCAAAACCAGGATGGGAAATTTGACTGGAAACGAAAATAAAAAGAGCTACGATAGCAGGCCAAAATGATAAATCAAAGGAAAGACGCTGGAACATCTAGAGATAAAAAGGAAAGGAAAACACAATGAAAAATAACCATTCAACTTGAGGAAATAAACCAGAAAGTACTGGCGAAAGAAGGAAGATAAAAAAAGATAATAAAGATATCGACAAAGGGTAAAACAATACAGACAAAACAGGACATCCTAAAACAACGAAAGAAAATTCTACCAACAAATGGGGGAGATGACACAAAAACATACTAACAACTGGATACTTGAGAAACCGAATAATTTTGAACTAAAATATATCAACCAAGAGAACATAACAAAAAAGCCGAATTGATATGCAATATAACAAAAGAATTAGAATTCGAAGAAGGCCCGAAAGTGGAAATACACATCGATTTACTCAAAACTACACTAAAAAGATATCAAATGGAATAATCCCGGACCATGATGGAATACATGGATTCTGGTTCAAGAAATTTATCTCCATTCACGACAGACTAGCACTAGAAATGAACAGATGCCTACAAGAATCACACGTGCCTGAATGGATGACCAAAGGAAAGACCACATTGATCCAGAAGGACCCCCCCCTAAGGAAACCGCCCCAAACAACTACAGACCCATAATCTACCTACCGATGATGTGGAAAATATAAACAGCACAAATAAGGGAAATGGTTTACTACTTGCTAACAAGCCGCTGATTGTTCCCTGAAGAACAGAAAGGATACTGCAAGGATCCAGAAACACAGGAGAGTTACTTTATATAGATCAGTACATCCTAAACGAAGAGCAAGACCAGACGGAAAAATCAATTTATGGCCTGAATTGATTACAAAAAGGCAAATGATATGGCCCTGCAAAGCTGGATAATAAACTGCCTCAAAATGTACAAAATATCAGATCAAGTCATAAACTTTATCGAGAAAACCATGAAAACCTGGAAGTGGAACTGAGAGAGAAGATTTGCTGAAGCGAAGGTCCAAATAGTTATTTTTCAAGGAGATGCACTATCACTGTTACTATTCATAATTGCCATGATGCCACTTAACTACATACTCAGAAAATGCACAGCCAAATACAAACTTAGTAAATTGCAGGAAAAGATCAATCACCTCATGTACATGGACAACATCAACAACATCAAAAAAAGAATAAGAACTGGAAACTCTAATACACACAGTGAGAATATAGAGTCAGGACATAAGGATGGAATTTGGCATAGAAAAATGTACCATGCTGGTAATGAAAAGCTGCAGACGACACCGGACAGACGGAATAGAACTGCCAAATCAAGACAAGATTAGAACGTTCGGAGAAACGGAAACCAACAAATACTTGGGCATCTTGGAAGCTGACACCATCAAACAAATGAAAATGAAAGAAAAAATTAAGAAAGAATATCTCAGGAGAACTAGAAAGCTACGCAAGACAAAACTATGTCGCAGAAACCTTATCAAAGGAATAAATATCTGGGTTGTCCTCTTCGTTTGGTATTCGGGATCATTTTTGAAATGGACCAGAGAAGAACTAAAACGAATGGACCAAAGAACAAGAAAACTAATGACCATGCATAAGACATTATATCTCAGAAATGTCGTTGACAGACTATATATATTTATATATCAAGAAATAAAGGAGGAAGAGGACTTACCAGCATTGAAGACAACGTTGACGCATCGATACAACTACTTGAGGACTACCTTGAAAAGCATGGAGGACTGATTACAGCCACCAGTAACGACACTGACAACTCGAAGACAACAAAATGACAATAACTCGAAAAAAATGTGAAGAAAACAACTCAATGGGCATTTTAAATGGTTATAAGCAATATCTAACACGAGAAAACCTGGACGTGGCTAAAAGGAAGCCTTAAAAGAGAAACAGAGTCTCTCCTAATTGCAGCGCACAACAGCGCCATAAGAACCGATCATATCAAAGCGAGAATAGATAAGACGCAACAAAATAGCAAATGTAGGTTATGTGGTAACATAGACGAAACCATCAATCCCATAATAAGCGAATGCAACAAATTAGCACTGAAGGAGTATAAGACTAGACACGACTGGGTGGGCAAAGTGATCCATTGGGAGTTGTGCGAGAAATTTCAATTTGACCGTACGAACTAATGGTATATGCTCAACCCTGGATCTGTCCTGGAGAATGACACACTCTGGGGCAAACAGATCATCTAATCTCGACCAGAAGACCAGACCTTATAATAATCAACAAAAAAAAGAGAACTGGCAAAATTGTGGACTTTGCTGTCCCGGCTGACCACAGAATAAAACTGAAAGAAAGTGAAAAGTTGGATAAGTGCCTCGACCTTGCTGGGAAATTGAAAGAACTATGGAACATGAAAGTGACAATCATACCAATCGTGATTGGTGCTTTTGTACAGTCACCAAAGAATTATCAAAGGGACGAGAGGATTTGGAAATAAGAGGACGAATGGAGACCATCCAAACGACTACATTATTGAAAACGGCCAGAATACTTCGAAGAATCCTGAAGACCTGTGAAGACTTACTGTCACTCAAACTCCAGTGAAAGACCATCAGGAAACATTGATGTGAGAAAGTCTCAAGGAGTAAATAATAGTAGTAAATGGTTCACGTAATCTCGGCCAGAAGACAAAACCTCTTGTTGATTAACAAGAAAAAAAAATTGTTGTCAAGTGGATCTTACCGTTCCAGCGAACCACAGAATGAAAGAAAAGGCGAAAATATAGACAAATACATGGAACTTGCTTGAGAACTAAAAAAAAGCTGTGGAGTATGAGGGTGACACTGATGCCACTTTTTATTGGTGTGCCTGGTACGGTCCACAAAGGCTAGGAGAAAAGTGAAGATGAATTGAAAATCAAAGAATCGTGACTCTCTAGGTTACAGCATTGTTGAGATTGGTTAGAATACCCAGAAGAGTTCTGGAGACCAAAGGAGACTTGTTGTTACTCCAATTCCAGTGAAGGGTCACCAGTTAATTCTGGTATGAAAAATTCTAGTAATAATAATAGTTGTTGTCGACCATAGTCGAAGGCAACAAGAAGGCTCTTTTTTCAATAGCTACTACACCAAGGAGAGGGCGCTACTCCTTTCCCATGATTGCTCCACTTTACCCTTGATACGCATCTTATATTGCTGAGTGTTAAGCAAGGAGGTATCAAGTACCATTTTTAAAGTCTTTGGTATGACGCTACCCGGGATTGAACCTCGTCTCCCGGACCATTGGCGAACACTCTACCCTCTAGGCCAATGAGCCAGGAAATAATAATAGTATAACAAAATAATGCTATAAGGACAAAGTTGGAAATGTGATCCACTTTGAATTGTACCAGAGACTGAATTTTGACCATACTGACAAATGGTATATGTCCAAACCAGATTACGTTCTTGAAAATAAGACGCATAAAATTATGAGATTTTGAAATAAAAACGGACCACCCAACACCGACCAGAAGACCAGACTTAGTATTAATAAATCAGAAGAAAAGAAATTATCATCTCGTGGATTTTGCCGGTTCAGCGGACCATTGAGTGAAAATAGAAAGCAAAAAAACTGGACAAATTCCTGGATTTTGCCAAGGAGCGGAATATGGTAACAGTGATACCTATCGTAGTTGAAGCTCTAGAAACGCTTCCAAGAACCAAGAGAAAAACGTGCGGAAAGTAAGGTACCGGCTGACAATTTATGAATTCTATTTAGTAACCTACTTACCGACTATCACACAATACAAAATATATATGGGTGTACAATTCACTCATTCGTATAAAACGTATATGAATAAATACTTAAAAAAATCACTTCGCTTATGCTGAAATGACGAAAGATCAGGAGTAAGATACCCGACTGACGTAAAATCAGCCAGGTTTCAATTCCAGCTTGAAGCATCTCGCGTGTCTAGCCACAATCGAAGAGTTATGATACAACGAAACTGTTTGTCTGCGGATGACAATATATATATATATATATATATAATTGGAAGATAAAATCGTCGAGAAATCAAACTTCCAATTATATGAATTAGCTCAGAATCAAATTTATAAATCTATATATTAACTATCATACATTGAGCCCTCCTTGAGATTTATAAAATCTTCTTATATATTCTCAAATTGAATCATTCCCAACTCATCTTTTGGGGATTATATATATATGTGTGTGTGTGTGTGTGTGTGAATGGTTTAAGTCAGTTTAGTCGATATTTAACGGGAAATTAACCCATAATTGTTTTTTAATGTTAAGATATGATACGAATAATTTGTACATTGTTATAAGGATCCCGATAAAGTACTAATAATTTATACACTATGGTTTAAAGTCACAATTCATATTGAATATTAATAATCATTTTTTGCAAAGTTCTGTGGTTTCAAGTATTCCTATCTAATACGAATAAGTTTTAAACAGATCTATTTCAGCCACAGACATGATCCTAAAGGTACTACAACTCCGTGTAAGTGTGGATTTGAAAGTAATGACAACGTATGGGTACCAGGCACTCCCCGGAGTACCTTAACTGAAACCTCATTACCCAATGCCGTGTCATACCAAGGAGCCTTTTCTCTTTTTTCCTCTCTTCTCTTCTTTTCGGTTTTCTCTTCTTTTTTCTTCCCTTTTTTCATTCTCTTCTCACCTTTTCTTTTCTCTTCTTTTTTCTCTCTCTTCTCTTCTTTTCTGTTTTCTATTCTTTTTTTATTCTCTTCTCCTCTTTTCCGTTTTCTTTTCTTCTCCCTTCTCTTTTTTACTGTCTTTTCTTCTTTTCTCTTTTTTCTTGTTTTCCTTTTTCTTTCTTTTCTCTTCTTTTGTTTTCTTCTTTTCTCTTCCTTTATTTTCTTCCTTTTCTCTTCTTTTCTGTTTTCTCTTTTTTTCTCTTCTCTTTTTTCATTCTCTTCTCTTCTTTTCTGTTTTCTCTTCTTTTTCTCTCTCTCTTTTTTCTGTTTTCTCTTCTTTTTTTCACTCTCTTCTCTTTTCCATTTTCTTTTCTTCTCCAATCTCTTTTTTACTGTCTTCTTTTCTTTTCTCTTTTCTCTTCTTTTTCCTTTTTTTTTGTTCTCTTCTCTTCTTTTCTCTATTCTCTTCTTTTCTCTTCTCTTTTTCATTTTCTTCTCTCCTGTCTTTTCTTTTATCTTTTCTTTTCTTTTCTTTTCTTTTCTCTTCCCTTTTTTCATTCTCGTTTCTTTCCTCCTCTCTTCTTTGCTTTTCCCTTTTCCTTACTTTTCTTTTCTTTTTGTTAAAGACGATGGAACACTGTTTATTATTTTTGTTTTTATTTTTTCAAGACTTCTTGTTATTTTTCTAGTGTCGGGATCTAGATGGTAAAGGAATTGTCCCATATCTTCTGCCCAAGCGCTTTCGACCATTAAAAATAATAAATACACAGTGTTCCATCGTCTTTAAAAAAAAAAATTTCTTATATATAAATCTATATACATATAAACAAGATTTGGCCTTAAATAACCTACAAGGGATGATATGCCATAAAGCCTAAACAATCAACCAACTATCAGTCTCACTACTTCACTTCCTCTCTCTCTCTCTCTCTCTCTCTCTCTCTCTCTCTCTCTCTCTCTCTTTCTAGATAGCCGTCTGCCAGGCGTCGTAATGAGTCAGAAAAAATGTACGCTTGCCGTTGATGTTATACGCCTGTCTATGTGAAAATGATGGCAAATTGCACTAAATATAGAACAGACACTAGCCAACAGATCGATAATATTCCTCACTTACCCACAAGAATTTTGTGTATATCGATATTAAAACGCATTACCCATTCACCCAATCAACCACCAATACTCCTCTTCGAAACCACCAAAGTTCTGTCAAATTCTCCATTTATTTCGTCGTTGCTATTATTATTATTATGACAATCATTATTATTATTATTATTATTAGAACACGTGACGATTTTACATCTTTGCAATCTATATTAATAAATGGGAAGAGTTTGTTTGTCCTCTATTGACGACCAAGAGTTTGCCATAAAACTGCCAAAACTTTTATGCATACTTATTAAACTAAAAAAAAACAGAATGTAACGTAAAAGATCATTTCTCACGAGGAAAGAGAAAAACTCCCGCACATTTTCTTATTTATGAACAATCAATTAAAATCAGTAGGGAAACCATGTTGCTGCAACATGTAACTCTTTATACAGAATTTTAATTTCCAAACTTCAAAAGAAAAAAAATAATGAATCATTTGTCTTTGGTTGGTTGGTTGGTTGGTTTTAAGGCATTTCAACCCTTGTAGGGTTATTTAATGCGGAAACCGGCCAAAATTTCAAGTAGGTAGAATGTTCGCCAATGGGCCGGAAAACTGGGGTTCAATCCCAGGTCGAGTCAAAAACTCAAAAAATAGTACTTGATACTTTGCTTTACACACATTATTATATGGTACGTATCGAGGGTAAAATGGAACAATTCACACAAAGGGGTAAAACCCTACCCAACACCTCAGTGTTGTAACTATTGAAAAGGGAACCATCGGGTAGCCGTCGACTACGGTCGCCAATCCTTTGTAAACAATTATAACTTCAAGTAACCATTTTTGATTCGAATGATGTATGCACAATTATATAGTTTCAAGTATTCCTATCTAATATTATTAATTTGCTGCAATTATATGGTTTCAAGAATTAAAATTCAACGGTGTCTTAAATAATAATAACCATTTATTTACACATAATTATTTGATCTCAGATATATTGCTATTTGAAAATAACAATGATCATTAGTTTGCACACAGTTATATGGTTTTAAATATTCCAATCTGATTCCAGCCCAATCGGTAGGAACTGTCTGATGGTGAAGCTGGAGCTTTCGGTAATCCTATTTACCAACCCCTCCGCTCGGGCAGGATATGACACAAGGTCAATTTTTAAGCGGAGTTTAACAGGTTTGAATTCAGAGTTTTCCTTCTCCAAGACTAGTTGCCTCACCAAGTCTGTCCATAGCTAGGACACCCATAGCTAGAGGGAGAATAATTGGATTCATACGTTTCCCAAGAGTATTAGTGCTATGTGAAATGCAATCAGTCTTGTCCAGGATTTGAACTCGTGTCGCCGTGTCCATTTCCTACGACGATAACCATTACACCACGGGCACCTCCAACAGCTTTCGGTAATGCGGAGTACTCCTTCATTGCCATTTCTACCAGTTTCTCTCTGATCCTGAGTGGTAGTCCTATCTATGCGTCAAATAGAACTGTTTGATATTTAAACAATGAGTAAACAAATGACATATTTAATTGAATTGTTTATGATACATACCAATACTTGGAACAATTAAAGTGTGTGCTAATGAATGAATAATGTTAAACAGAACTATTAGAGTTGCATAGCAATGCTTGAAATCCTTAGACTGTGGGCGTAAATTAGATTATTGGTATTACATTATAATACTTTGAAACTTTTGACTGAATGAGAATGAATAAATAGTGCTGAATAGTAAATTGTAATACTTGTAACCCCTTCAATGTCGAGACATTAGATAACCTACAAAGATTGATATGCCACAAAACCCAACCAGCCTATTATATTCTAATCATTTTCAAAATGATCACTTTGACCTGTTGATAGGGCTCGATCAAGTTCGAGTACGGGTCAGTGGGGTCCTGGATGTTATAGCAACGAAGCTGCAATGCACGAATTTTCACTACTATCGTCATACCCAGGACAGGAATTTTTTGTTTGACTTCAGACTAGGCTCTCTAACTTCTGGGAACAACCACTCTTATTGAACAAAGCAATTTACAGCACAATCTATAATTACCTGTTAATTATGAGCGGTCAGTTTGGAGCTGACAAAGAAAAGAAGCAAAAACAATTACCGACGCCGACTACGCCGATGACTTAGCGATTCTGACAAATGCACCCGCCCAAGCCGAAACACTACTGCATAGTTTGGAACGAGCTGCAGCAGGCATTGGCCTCCATGTCAATGCACACAAAATGGAATATATGTGCTTTAATCAAACAGGCGACATTTCCACACTAAACGGTTGCTCTCTGAAACTAGTAGACAAGTTCACCTACCTAGGAACCAGTGTCTCATCGACCGAGACAGACATCGACACGCGACTAACAAAGGCATGGACAGCTATCAATCGGTATTCGGGCATAAGGAAGTCAGACCTGATCGATAAAATGAAACGCAGTTTCTTCCAAGCAGCGGCCGTGTTGATACTGCAATATGGATGCACTACATGGATGCTAACTAAAAGGATGGAGAAAAGGCTTGACGGCAACTACACAAGAATGCTGCGAGCAATATTGAATTGGTCCTGAATGCAGTACCCCACAAAGCAGCAGCTGTACAGCCACCTACCACCCATCACGAAAACTATCTAAATTAGACGAACCAGGCATGCAGGACACTGCTGGAGAAGTAGGGACGAGCTTATAAGTGATGTACTCCTATGGACCCCTTCACATAGCCGAGCAAAAGCAGGGTGACCAGCTCGAACCTACATACAGCAGCTCTGTGAGGATACGGGTGTAGCCTTGGGGACCTACCGAAAGCGATGAACGATAGGGAGGGGTGGCGAGAAAGGGTCAGGGATATCCGTGCTGATGGCACGACAAGATGATGAGATGATGATGAGCGGTGTGCTTTCTGCCTGAACGTTATTCATTAATCATCCACATTTTCGATATAAGAAAGATAACTATGAAATACTGAAGATAATTAATCACTCTTAAATAGAAGCATCAATGTCATTTTGAACTGCAATTAAAACGTTACCCAACATGTTCTCAGGCCTTCATATTATTATTATTATTATTCCTCGCGAGTTTTTCTCACCAGCGTTAGCTGATGGTATTTCACTGGAATCTGAGAGACAGCAAGTCTTTTCAGATCTCCAGGACTTTTCTCAGTATTCTGACCGACCTTAATAATTTTATAGTTTGGATGGTCTCAGCTCGTTCTCCGAGTTCTTCTCTGCCAAACTCTTACCCAGCCTAGGGGATCGTTTCAAGGGAACCAATTACAATCGGTATTACCGTCATCTTCATGTTCCATAGTTTGTTTGTTTTTTTGTTTTTTGTTCTCAGGCAAAATCCAAGTACTAGTTTCTCTTTTTGTTTTCTTTGGTTTTCACTGCGTGGTTCGCTAGGATAGCAAAATCCGCAATTCGACAGGCTCGCTTTTTTTCCTTTTTTTTTTTTCTGTTTGGGTTAATTATCACTAGGTCTGGTCGTCTGGCCAAGATTAGGTGATCTGTTTGTATCTCAAAATCCCAAAGGATTTTATGCATCTCATTCTCTAGGATGGTTTCCAATTTGTGCAAATACAATTTGTTCGTATGATTAATCTAAATTTCTTAATTGATCAATTGTTTCGTCTTTATCAGCAAATAGCAATTTCTTGCACAATTCCCAGTGGATTATTTCCTCCACTCAGTTGTGTCTTCTCTTATTCTCTTTTTTTGCACTAATTTGTAGCATTTACTGATTAATTGTTTCGGCTTTATCACCATATAATCTACATTTGCAATTTCATTGCATTGCATCTCATCGATTTTTGATTTGATATAGTTGGTCTGTATGGCATTGTTTTGTGCTGCTATGAGAAGAGATTTAGTTTCTCTCTTAAGGTTTCTATTTCTTAGCAATGCCCAAGTGTTCTCGTGTGAGTGTTGGCCAGTTAGTCGCTTGAAATATCCATAGAGTTGTTTTCTTCCTATTTTTGTTTCCTAGTTATTGTTGTTCTGTTGATCATTATGAGCTTGTAATTAGTCTTTCTTTGCTCTTTTTTATGTATTCTTCAACCCCTCGTATTGATTCATCTTCACTATATCCAATGTCAACTTGCCCTCTTCCTCCTTCTTTTCTTGACACATATAGTCTGTCAATGTCGTCTCTCAGATGTAAGGCCTTATGGCTCGTCATTATTTTTCTTGTTCTCTGGTCCATTTGTTGAAATTCTTCCCTCTTCTATTTCAAGAATGGTCCAGAATATCTTATAAGAGGAACAGCCCAGGTGTTTATCCCTTTAATGAGATTCCTGCAATAGAATTTCGGTAAATTTTCTTGTTCTCCTGAGATACTCTTCTTTTTTTGTTTCATCTCCACTTTTATGATGGTGTCCGCTTCCACTATTTACAAGTACTTGTAAGTTTCCTTTTCTCCTTGCATTCAGATTTTTTTCTTGATTTGGTAGTTCAGTTCCTTCCATCGTTTGTCTTTTTCGGCTTCTCATTATCAGTATGACACTTTTTTATGCTAAGTCCATCCCTATATCCTAACTATATTCTTATTGCTCGTATTCAAATCTCCAATTCGTTCCCCCCCCCTTTTTTTTGGCAAAAAGTTTGACGTCATCCATGTGCATTAAATGGTTAATCTTTTCTTTCGATTTAGTAAATTTGAAAACCCCTATGCATTTCCTAAATCATCGAGTAGCATCATCACTATTACAGATAGTAACGGTATTTTATCATTATTATTTACTCCTCGAGTTTTTCACACCAGCTTTAGCTGATGGTTTCTCATTGGAGTTTGAGTGACACCATTGAGATCAGCCAGAATACTTTCTGGTCGATCTCAATAATGCTGTAGTTTGGATGGTCTCCACTCATCTTCTCATTTCCAAGCCCTCCAGTCCCTGTACTAATCCTTTGGTGACTGTATCGAGCGCGCCAATTACAATCGGTATCACCGTCACTTTCATGTTCCATCGTTTTTTCAATTCCCCAGCAAAGTCCAGGTACTTATTCTTTTTACTTTCTTTCAATTTTACTCTGTGGTCAGCCGGGACAGCTAAGTCTACAAATCGGCAAGTTCTCAATCTTTTTTTATTTTGTATATTACAAGGTCTGGTCGTCTGGCCAAGATTATGTGATCCGTTTGTATCTCAAAATCCTTGAGGAGTTTGTACGTCTCATTCTCCAAGACAGATTCCAGGTTGTTTGTATGGTCATATCTAAACTTCTTGCACTATTCCCAGAGGATCACCTTGCCCACCCATTCATGTCTTGTCTTATATTCTTTCTGTGATAGTTTTATATTATTATTATTATTATCAAATAAACTAAACATAACAAAGTTTTGTGTGTAGCTGTTTGTTTTATCCCCACCACCATGTTAAATAAGAATGACACATTATGGCGGCAAATCTTCTTCTTCTTCCTCTTCTTCTTCCTCTTCTAGTTCCGTTTTTAGCTACATCTGCTCTAGTTTTCGAAGAGTTACAATTCGAAGAGAGGCACTTGCAACCTTCAAATAAACATGCATTTTTCACAGTCCCACCGAGTCCAAAGTAAACACCACATCTGCGGTAAATCTGATGTTTAATTTACGCACAAAACATTACGAACATCTAATTTCCACCGCTAACACATTTTCTTCCTCCTCCTCCTCCTCCTCCTCCTCCTCCTTTCCCTTTTCTCCTCTTCTTTACTTTTTCCTGATTCTCTTCTTTCTTCTTTAGTGCACAATCTTCCATTTCCTTTTCTTCTTTACTCATTTGACCTCTTTTTCTTTTCCCCTTTTTTCTTTTTCCTTCGTGTCTTGCCCTTTTCCTTCTTTTCATAATATTCTCCTCTTTTCTCCCTTTCTTTTCTTTTTCTTTTTGTTTTCTTTCCTAGAGTACATGAAAGATATTTTTCTAAATCTTCCAAGGTGTATCATCATGATTTTAAAAAGTTCTTTAAAAACCAATTTGAAAGAAAGAAAATGTAAATACAAATGTACAATGAACGCAATTCCCTCACATCTTGGCATGAAATAACCCTAGACGGGTTGGCATGCCATTAAAATCAACTAATTCACAGAGAATTTTTAGACACATACACAAAGAAAAATTTTTCACTGATGCACACAGAATTTTAAACTCATAAACAAAGAATTCTTAGACTCATACACGAAGAATTTTTTAGACTCTCACAGAAAAAATTTTTAGATTCATGCATAAAGAATTTTTAGACTGATTCACAAAGAATTTTTAGACACACACTCAGAGAAATTTTCTACTGGTGCACAAAGAATTTTAGACCCATACACAGAATTTTTACTCGTACAACAAACATTGTTTTAAACTGATTCACAAAGAAATTTTAGATTCATAAACAAAGAATTTTTAGATTAATTTACAAAGAATTTTTAGACTCATACACAAAGAATTTTTAATCTGATACACAAAGAATTTTTAGATTTAAACACTAAAAACTTTTGACTTATACACAAAGGAACAGTTTCAATTTACCTCTCTTTTATGAATTTATTCCTAATTTAATGCCCATTGGCCTTTCAAAATGGAGAAAACGGCGATTTTGAGGGGTTTTTTTCCATGGGCATGTTGCCACTCACCATAACTAAACCAGATGGAGTAAAATAAAAATTCCATTTGATTATATTCATTTAACAAATTTATTTATGTCAAACATTTTATTGAGTTTAAAAGAATTCAATAATTTCTGGTTAATAAAAACCTAAAATTACGATTGCCAAAAAAATCAACTCGAATAGTGTGTGTGTGTGTGTGTGTGTGTGTGTGTGTGTGTGTTATTTTAGGCACAGACATGCACGCACGCATACACACACACACGGTCTACATACACGGTGTTTAATAATATGATTGGGCACAAATAAGTGCCACAAATGATAAAATTATGAAATTTACATTTATTAAAATGCAAAAAGATAACGTTTTAGGATCTGCAAGTATTTAGTCTCAAACATACACTAAAAATATCAAAAGAAACCCAAGAGTACATTTTCAAGGTTTTCGCCTCTCAAGTGAAGGCAATGTTGAACGCGGCGAGAAAAGTTGTTGATAACGCGTGCACACTCATCCTGGGGACTCGGTGGCCCAAATGGTAAGGAACCCGTTGTCTTACGATCTTCATAAATGATATGAGGCTCAAAGTTCTTGAACATCTTGAAAATCTGACTCCTGTTTGGAAAAGTGTGGAAATTCAACTTCCTTCTGTATCTTGCTTGAACAATCTTGAAAGACCTTGTTTCGTAATTAATCTTCACACAAAAGCTCTTCTACATCATCCAAGGAATGATTTCACTATATTTGGTCAAATGTATCAAAATGTTAATAATTTCCAATCAATGATCGGAAAAACGAAAGAGAATAAATACAAGAAAGATCTGAGAGGTCGCTGCTTTGTTTCAACAATTGTAAAAATAGCCCGACTGGAGTACGAACTCGCTTACTACGATTTCGCAGTCCATCGCTTTAACCATTACGCCATGAGGACACTCACCTCAGTCAGATTGTACTTTTTGATATAGAAATTCAATCTCTAGTCATGTGATACTTCATTCGAAATGGAGCCCCACCATCAGATGTAGTTTAGTGTCATACGTAAAACACCTTTTCTTTGTTGGGGGATCTGACCTCTTTGCAGGAGATACAACCAGCGTATTTTAAACCCCACAGACAGGACGGTTATCTACATCAACTTTCTTCTTCTTCTTCTTCTTCTTCTTCTTCTTCTTCTTCTTCTTCTTCTTCTATTCATTTCAGTCTCTTTCCTTATATTATTCTCTTTTCTTTGGATTCTTATTTGCCTTTAATTTTTCTTATTTTTCTTCTGTTTTTTCTTATTTATCTCTTTCTTTTTCTATTTATTTCCATCAATTTACTTCGATTTCCCCTTTTTCCTTTTATTTTTCTTCTTATCTTCTTTCTTTTTTATTTTTATTTTTCATTCAACTCTTTTACCTTCATTCTATTTTTCTCCTTTCCTTTATTCTTCTTTTCTCGCTCTTTTTCTTCTTCTTCACATACTTCTTTCTTTCTTTTTCTATTCATCTCCATTTATCCATCTTTTCCCTTTCTTTTTATTTTTCTTCTTTCCTAGTTCTTCTTCTTCATATTCTTCTTCTTTCTTTCTTTCTTTCTTTTTTCATTTATTTCCATTTATCCATTTTTCCTATCTTCTTTTTCTATTCTTCCTTATCTATCTCTTTCTTTTTCAATTCATCTCCATCTCCTGCCTTCCATTTTCCTTCTTTCTTTCTTTCCTACATTTTACCTCCTTTTCTTTCATTCTTCTTCTTACTTTTTAACCCTCATCTCAATTTCCTTCATTGTCGATTGCACTTTTATTTCTACCCATTTCTCCACTATAACAACAACTACACTTAGTAGGAAGATTTTTTTTTAAATAGATAATGGCGGTGTATGGCCTTTTCCCCGGAGAATATGCGCGTGCATCTTTCAGTTACCGCTCTTTTTAGTGTGCTCACGCACGCACACTCGAAGGCGCGTGTGCATATGTAGGGCTGTCATCGCTTCTGCAGCTTTCCGCCCTTACTACACACTGCTTCAAACTTTTTATTGTTTGTTTTAATGCTCACTTAACCTAACAGGGACCCTTTGCCCATCCACGCCCGAAGTTCGCATTTAAATACGGGTTTCGTCCCTCTCCCGCTTCTTGTAACGCTTCTCTGTTGGTATCTAATTAATATACCATTTCATTAATCAGCTAATTTATTTTTTATTCATCAACAAATGGATAAATCGTCGAGACGACGAAGTTGAATATGATAAAAGTATCTTTACTCGGGGTTCTTGAAAATAAAGAGAAAAAAGGGGGGCGAGAGAGAAGAAAAATATAGAAAAGTCACGAAGTCCAGGCCAAAATTTATGAAGGACTTTTCCCTTGAGGTAATCTATGCGTGTGTGCGCGCGCGTGTGCGTATGTGTGTTATGGTCAGTTTCTAAAGAATACAAAAAAATATACTGATGATGATGATGATGATGATGGAGGGAGATAGAGTTTAAAATAGAAGAAGAAGAAGAAGAAGAAGAAGAAGAAGAAGAAGAAGAAGAAGAAGAAGAAGAAGAAGAGGTAACAACAACAATAAATAAATAAATAATGAAAGAAAGAAAGAAAGAAAAGGACAAAAGAAGATATTAACTGACATAAAAGTAAAGATTTTAACAGAAAAGAAAAGATATATTTAAAGCAGAAAAAGCAATTACCAAAATGAAAAAAGAAGAAGAAGAAGAAGAAGAAGAAGAAGAAGAAGAAGAAGAAGAAGAAGAAGAAGAAGAAGGGAGATAAAGATGAATATAAAAAGAAAAAGATTAATAAGAAAGGATAGAAAAAGAGGAGATCATGATGATGATGATGAAAAAATAGAAAAAGAGAATTGAAGAAATTAATATTAATTGTGATAAAACGGGGAATATTAAATCTTTATTCTCTTGTGAAAACTTATTTTACAAAAAGACAAAATTTAACAAAAACACTTTGTGTTTCTATTTTAACAATGGATTTCTACACGGTTGTCGACCTGTCGGCTAAGACCCTCACCACCTACTCACCCCGCTTCCCAAAAAAGTGTCTTGTGTATGACACTAAACTTCCTCCGATGATAAAGCTCCAATTCAAGGGTAGTGTGGAGTTCTTCTTCATACCCATTACTACCAGGTCTACTCTGACCAAAAGTGGTTGGTTGGTTAGGTTTTATGGCATAACAACCTTTGTTGTTTATTCAACGCCAAATCCTCTTTATACATATTATTTGTAAACGCATAGTTTTTAGATAACATTTATAAACGAATCAGAACTCATTTGTCTGCATACAGTTAAATGGTTATACATATGTTTTATAAGTCTATAGTTTTTTTTTTTGTCATCTAATTTTAAATGAATCAGAGTAAATTTGTTTGCACACAAGTGTTACTATTATTTACACACAGTTAAGTGGTTCCAAATATTCTGATACGAATAGTTCTATTTGTTCGCACTCACTTAAATGGTTTCAGACATTGCTATCTATCATAAATAGTTATATTTACACACAGTAAAATGATTTTAAGCATCGCTATGTAACGCTAATAATCCGATCTAGGCACATAATTAAAGAGTTTTAAGTATTCCTAATCAACACTAATAATTCTATCCAACACAACTCGTTAATCAGCACGCAGTTAAATCGTTCCAAGTATTGTAAGTTTAAATGTCAAACAGTTGATCCATAAATAGGAACCTATCAGGTTCTACCACTCCGAGTCAGAGTCAACCTGGGAGCAATGGCAGTGAATCTTCACACCATCCGATGCAGCTTAATGACATATGCATAACATTCGTTGGGAGGGGGTCTCCTCTGTAGAGATGCAGTCGATGAATTATATTGTCTCCAGACGACAGGGCGTGATTAAGAGTGGTATCTTTTTTATAATTGTTAGTGTCCGATCTATGGGTAAAAAAGATGTGTTTAAAAATTATTTGTATTCGATAGGAATACTTATATAAACCATTTGTACGTGGAATCGCTCCTTGAAGCAATAATTATTCGCTTAGAAGCTAAGAAAGCCCAGTTGACTGGAGCTCTAGAATACAACAACTGCATATCTGCAGTGGGGTAAGACCTCCCCAACGAGTGTCCTGGATATATGACACTAAACTGCATCGGATGGTGAGGCTCCCGTCCTGGAACTTTGGTCCGCTCCGATCTGGAGTGGTAGTAGCTGATAGGGTCCCATCAAGGGTTCAAATAGGAATATTTAATCATTTTCTTGAAACCATTAAATTGGATGCAAAAATATGAGTGTTGAATTATATAGCAAGTCTTGGAACTAATTAACTGTGTGCAAGCAAATAAATACAGTTGAATTGAATTACGGATGTTAGCTAGCAATATTTGAAACCACAGGACTCCAAATAAAATAAAAAGGGTAAAGGAAAAACAGTAAAAAAAAAAATTTTTTAATTCTAATTTAAAGAAAGTTCTTTATTCATCGCATTAATCTACTTTGTTCTTATAGAATTCTTCTCGACAGTCTTCAGTAAGGATTACTGTTTCTCTGATAAACTGTTCTTGGCGTAACTGACTTTAAAGTTTCTAATTCTAAAATCAACTCTTGTTGATTATGTAACAACCTTTGGCTGTTATAACACATATATACACTGAAGAATGTTTTGATTATTTTAGATTAATTTGATGAGTTTGTAGATGCAGAATTTCTTTTTAAATCTAGAATTTTAAAAATAGAAAAAAGAATCATTTTTCTCCAACCTATATCCATTTTTCTTTCTCGAAATATTTTTTTCTTTCAAATTATAGCTTTTCGTTTTTTCGTCAAATTTTACACAATACCAATGGATATATAGTTTGGGGAGTGTTTGGGGGGAGTGGAGTTGGTGCCGAATGTAAAATAAATGAGAATAAGCCTTCCTGTATCTCATTCTATACACTTAAAACTACTTTATCAATAATCGGAAAATTCTAATTGCGTAGTAGTCATCGCTATAGAAAATGAACTCAGCAAGTCGCGTTCAAATTATGGACGAGGCAGTGAACTTTTCACTTCGAGCTACTTTTCTTGGGAAAGCAGCTTTTTTCCACCTAGTCATGGGTAAAAAGTAGGGTAGAGTTCTCTCGCCTTGGTAAGGACAACCGATCTCAATCATCATCATCATCATCATCAAGACTTGCCGATGACTCAAATCGCTTTTACTTTCTCTGACCATCCGTCCCCATCAGCCATTGCTCTTCGTAAGTGTCTGCACAGAGCTAATGAATGTGATTTTTTGATGGAAGTTCAACATTGGCGTGTCCATGTGCATTAGTGCAAAGAAGAACGTCGCTTTTGGGTTCGTTCTTACTTTACCATCATGTCGCTCGTCTTTCTTAGATAATTTGCAAAATGGGAGGTAAATAGACGAACACAACTCTTGGGGTATTGCTACCAGCATTTGTTCCAAACAGTAAGAAGCAAACTTGTGTAGTTCTTGTGCAAGTGCTCCCTTGAAGAATTGAACGAAAAGAATAACCAATCTAGGATAAGGGGTGGCTCTACATTCAACCACCCTTAACAACAAATCATCGTAACAAGGTAAATTGGCGTGACAGAATGGTTTGAGAAAAGAGTTGGGCAGACTTAACTATTTTACCTTGATTGGAAATCAATCTAAGAAAATGACAACCCAAAACCTGCGGAAGATTTAGCAGGCAGGCAGGCAGGCAGGCGGTAGATAGCAGTTCCCCACCCTATTCAAAAAATAGATAGAGAGGAAAAGTTCTCGAACATCATCTCCTCGCAACACATCCCCAGTAGCTCGGCTTGGTTTCTTGATTTAATGACGTATCAACCTTTATGGGTTATTTAATGCCAAAGACATCCTTGAAGTAGTAGTAGTAGTAGTAGTAGTAGTAGTACAATTTAACCTGTACCGGGGGGATAAAGCAGTTCATAGATTTTCCAAGGGTATATGTCAAAAAGTGAACGTAATAACCCGATTGGATTTCGAACTCACTTACTACGATGTCACAGTATGGCATGTTAGCCACCACGCCGTGGAAACTCTTCTTCTCCGGTAGAAGCGGCTAGTGAAATAAATACCAGAATTTAGCAAAAGTTCTTGGAGAAAATCAACCAGGATGAACATTGTTGTTTTATATGAGGAAACCTAAAATTTCCCTATCTTACTTGGCCAACAATCAAGATTTATGAAAATTCTCTTCGAGTAGAACAACAAAGCCAAGCATATTTATTAGCTGCAAAAGGAATGGCTAAACAGGGAAAAAAATCCGCAACTCTATGTCAAACTTATTAAATCCAGATAAATTACTGCTCTCATCATTTCATGGTTTAGTTTGGCTTGGTTTTATGGCATATCAACCATTGTTGGTTATTTAATGCCAAATCGAATTCATATATATATATGATTTGTAAACATAAATCAACAAAATTAAATTGTTCCAAGTATTGCAATGCATCACAAACAATTCAATTAACCATCAGTCATTTATTTACACACAGTTAAATGATCAAACAGTTCTATTTCAAACAATTCAGTTTAGCATGTCATTTGTTTGCTCTCAGTTTAAACGTTCTATTTGACCCATAGATAAGACCCTATCAGATGCTACCATTCCGAGCCAGAGTGGACTCGGGAGCGATGGCAATGAAGAAGCACTCCGCATTCTCCAAAGTTCCAGGACTGGAGTCTTACTATCAGATTGTTTAGTGTCATATCTAGGACACTTGTTGGGGGGGGGGGGCTTACCCCGCAGCAGAGATGCAGTCCGTGTATTCTACAGCCCCATCCAACTGGGCTGTCATCATTTCATGATAAACTTGGATTAATAAAACATTTTTTTAAAAGCTTATCAAAAGTTGGAAACAGTTTTTTGATAAAAGTTTCTTGTTTTGTCTCACATTTTTCCAGTAGAACATGAGGGTGCAATGAATGACCAAGAACTGGGAGGTATCATTCCCAGAGGTCTTTTCTAAGTTGTTAGGGGACAAGAAGGATCCAATATTATAATGACCTTATTAAGATTTATGAGTTAAGTTTTGGGGTGTGGTCGCAATATGAGCCTCATCGTCAGCTTTCAAGCCCGTATTTTGAAAACTTTTACTGAAAATCTTGGAGTGATGAAAGAAATATAGAGTTTAGAATTCTCAAAGGAAAATTCAAGGAAATTGGCAAAAGACACCAAGGACATAGGGTTGGTTGGTTGGTTGATTTTTTACGCGATGTCAACGCTTCTTGCGTGATTTAATGCCTTAGTCAGTCTTTTCTGCAATATTCCTTGTGTAAAGATAATTCACAGCTAAGAGAATATATATATATATATATATATATATATATATATATATATATATATATATATATATATATATATATTGCAATGCGTAATACAAAATTATTTGAGTCTGATGAATTTCGAAGTAAAAACTTCATGAATAAAAGAATGAAATAAAATAATTTGTGCAATGCTTCAAACAAATTACAATATATATATATATATATATATATATATATATATATATATATATGTGTGTGTGTGTGTGTGTGTGTGTAAGTGTAATGATTTATATGCTACTTTATATCCTATTCGATATAATTACACTTTTAAAAATACACCTAATAGTAACTCTTTATCTGTTCATCTATATACACCTGCATTAAACAGAAAGAAAGAAAGAAAGAAAGAAAGAAAATGACACACCAAAGCCAACACGATCCATGATTATTTCGTCTCTGCCTATTTGAACATTGTCCGATTAACAAATAGAAGGAGGACATTTCACAGTTTTGTGAACGTAACGCGAAATCTGCTCTGAAAATCGTCATGGACAATAGGAAATCGCTGTTCTTTGTCAGTCTCTCTTTTTCTTGGAGTGATTAAAAATCTTTTACGCTTTGCAAGTGGGTGAAGACCTGAGTAAATCTCAGAAATCATCCGACACGCATTGAATAGAAAAAAGAAACAGGAGGAGATTTTAAAATCTACGCGTATGAATACGTAAGACCCATATTAATTAAAAGGAAGAGAAAAAATGCCCCCCTTAAAAAGAGTGCAGTTGATTCAAAACAAACAAGAAATTACAAGAAAAAATACGAGGGGGTGAAAGACAGAAGTGTTTAACTGGTTGCGTGAGAGAAGAGAGATATTTTTTTAGAGACTTTTTTGTGGGTTTTTTTTGTGTGTTTGTGCCAGCCTCTTCCATCTGTCGACACGCTTTTCGAGAACTCTTTCACACCGACCACAGTCACAGACCTACTCATATGAAAGTGTGCGTGCATAAAGATTGCGTACAAGTGCTGCGTTCGGTACACATTTACTCTTACACACATACATACACACACACAGAGATGCACAAACACACTCACATATAAACGAGTAAGAAGACAGTTTAAGATGACTCGCTATAAGAAAACAGTTTGATTTTCTAAACTTTTCTTTCTCATACCGTCAGATTTCATTCCAAACCTTGCTATAAACGCACCCACACACACACACACACACACACACTCACGCACACACACACACACACACACACACACACACACATTATATATATAAATATATATATATATATATATATATATATATATAATGGTCAGTGTGTTCGCCATTGGTCCAGATCAGTGTCGAGTCATACTTAAGCCTCAAAAAATGGTACTTGATGCCTCCTTGTTTAACACTCAGCATTATGAGGTACGGATCAAGCGAAAGAGAAGCAATCCAGGAAAAGGAGTAGTGCCCTCCCCAACACCTCCGTGTTGTAGCTATTGAAAAGGGAGCCTTCGGGTCACCCTCGATTACGGTCGACCAACTTATATATATATATATATATATATATATATATTATTGTACAAAAAATGGAAAAAAACGAACCATTTTTTTATCCATGATATGATCTGCTAAAAGAAAACAGCGTAATTTTCTGAACACTTCTTTCGCCACAGCAGAATTCATTTCAAGCCTTGCTATACACACTCACACACAAACATATATATGGAGAAAAATTGTAAATCAAAGTAATCCAAAAGTGATGAATTTATTACGAAGGAAAGTCGACGATATAACGTTCCGGTTTTGATAAACAACACTCAGTATTACTATTTTTAATGTCCTGATGAAGTTTATAAAAACCGAAACGTTATTACATCGATTTTCCTTCTCAATAAATTTATCACTTTTGGATTATTTTGTTTTTCAATTTTTCTCAATACAATCGAATTCCTTTCTATTATTTCCTTACACACACACACACACACACACACACACACACACACACACATATATATATATATATATATATATATATATATATATATATATACCGCTTCACATGAGTAGGATATATATACCGCTTCACATGAGTAGGATGCAAAACAAGGTCAGTTTTATCGTGGAATTTAGCAAGTTTGAATTCATGCTTTTCCTTCTCTAAGACTGGTTGTCATACCGAGTTGAAGAGCCCTATCTACCCTACTATTCATTAATTGCTAAGGAGAATAATCGGAATCATGCCTTTCTCACTGGTATCAGAGCTTTGAGAAATGCAAACAGCGTCGTTTAGGATTTGAGCTAGGGTGGCTATATCCATTTCCCACGTCCGTAACCATTTCACCATCAGAGCCTCTAATATATATATATATATATATATATATATATATATATATATATATATATATATATCGAACGAAAAAAAATAGACATTGAAAACACAGAACAATTTTTCAACATTGCCATTAATTATAACGAAACTTTAATGGCTTAAACAGACATAGAAAGTGATTATTTTTCTTGATTATCGATGTCGTAACGTAAACTCATAATCTACAAAAATAAATTTTTTTAGTAATATCCAAAAAATAGGAAAATTCTTAGAGTTTTCTTTGCCTTGATTGGATAGCCATGGAACTTGGGATGTCAACCATGTGATCGTCACATGACATAAAATAGGACTTACTTGTTCAGTTAAATCTAACAAAGTCAGACATGTTGAACACTAGTTAAGCTGAAAATCGACAACTTGAAACTCTAACTCATAAGTTTTTATCCTGTTTGAAGAAGAAGAAGAAGAAGAAGAAGAAGAAGAAGAAGAAGAAGAAGAAGAAGAAGAATGATGATGATGATGATGATCCTCCGCTCGGGCAGGATATGACACAAGGTCAAATTTTTAAGCGGAGTTTAACAGGTTTTAATTCAGAGTTTTCCGTCTCCTAGACTAGTTGCCTCACCAAGGCTGAAGAACCAAGTCTGTCCTACTATTTACCCATAGCTGGAGGGAGAATAATTGGATTCACGGGTATTAGTGCTATGTGAAATGCAATTAGCCTCGTCCAGGATTTGAACTCGTGTCGCCGTGTCCATTTCCTACGACGATAACCATTACACCACGGGCACCTGATGATGATGATGATGATGATGATGTATTTTATATATATATATATATATAAAAACTTTCCCAGTGTTCTTATTTTTGACTTAGAGATACAATACAAAGTATCTTGAAAGATCAAACGTATAAAAGTAGCTTGAAAGATCAAACGTATGAATTTAGCAAACCCCTCTGCTACGAGCAGAATACGACACAAGATCAATTTTAAGCAGAGTACAAGTTTGAATCCAGAGATTTCCTTTTCCTAAATCGGTTTCCGTTGCAATGTTAAAGGTCTTAGTTTTTCTTACTATTAACCTACGGCTGGAGGAAGAATAATTGGAATTTAGCCCAGTAGAATAAACCGACTGTATCTCGGCTGAGGGGTAAGACTTCCCCAACAAGTATTCTGGATACAACACTAAACAATCGGATGGTGAGACGCCAGTAATGCTGGAGCTTCATTGCCATCACTCCCAGGTCCACTCTGGCCGGGAGTAATAGCACCTGATAGGGTCCTACCTATGGGTCCAATAGAACTGCTTGATATTTAAACTGTGTGCAAACAAGTGACTTAGGTTAAATTGAATTGCTAGAAATAGAACTGCTTGATCCTTTAATTCTAATTCTTTGATTTAACTGTTAGTGATACATCGCAATACTTGGAAACATTTAACTGTGTGCAAATTAAACTATTAGTGTAGAATACACAATATAAACAAATGACCGATGTCTAATTGCTTTGTTAATGATACATAGCAATACTTGGAATCATTTAACTTTATTGACATGTTTACAAATCAGATATATCCAATATATATGAATAAACTAGATTCGGTATTAAATAACCTACAATTGTTGATATGCCATAAAACCAAACCAAACATATAGTTGGATTCCTACTTTTCACAAGGGTCTTATCGGTTTGTGAAATACACATTGTCTTCTCCCGAAGGTGCCCGTGGTGTAATAGTTATCGTCGCAGGGTATGGACACGGCGACACGAGTTCAAATCCTGGACCTGACTGATTGGATTTCACATAGCACTAATACCCTTGGGAAAGGTATGAATCCAAGTATTCTCCCTCCAGCTATGGGTAAATAGTAGGGCAGACTGGGTTCTTCAGCCTTGGTGAGGCAACTAGTCTAGGAGAAGGAAAACTCTGAATTCAAACCTGTTAAACTCCGCTTAAATAATTGACTTGTGTCATATCCTGCCCGAGCGAAGGGGTTGGTAAATACGATTGTCTTCTCCCGGATTCGAACTCAAAAAGATTGGGAGTAATTGAAAATAACATACGAGGATCATTAAATAAGTTTCCAGACTTTTTTTCGTATGGGCACTTTTATTGATAGTACACATATGAAACTCTAGGCCCCTTCGAAGGAATCTTCCCCAGCTGCAATGAACTTGTTGTACCGGTCCAACGACTTCTGGAAAGCACCATGGATGTCCTCTTGTGTGAGCGTGTCAATGACCTTCGTCACAGCCTCTTTCATCTCCTCAATTCTCTCATAACGACAGCCTGTGAGCTTAGGGAATAACCAAAAGTCACTGGGACCAAGGTCTGGACTATAGGGAGGCTGAGGAACTGTCTTGATGCCCATCTTGATCAAATAGTCGGTAACAAGGATGGAGTTGTGGACTGATGCATTGTCCTGGTGAAAATGCCACTGACCCGATTTGAAAAGTGCCGGCTTCTTCCGACGGAATCTCTTCCTGAACTCCCTTAAAACCTCAACATAGTATTCCTTGTTGACTGTCTGTCCAGTGGGAACCCAGTGCATGTAGATCATGCCAGTGCTGTCAAAAAAAGGGATAATCAAAAGTTTATGGGTGGATTTTCTCTGTCTGGCCTTCTTGGGTCTGGGAGAGCCAGCATGCTTCCACTGGGAACTCTGTCACTTGGTCTCTTGGTCATAGCAGTAGATCTAGCTTTCATCACATGACATTTTTTCTAAGTTTAAAACAGAATTTGTTTGCTTATCGTTCTTCTAAAGTCTAGATGGCATTTTTGAAATTCACCAGCTGTGACAATCAGGCTTTATTAGGGTGTATTCCAATTGCTGCTGTAGCTGTTCATTTGAACCTGAAATCATAAAACTTGGTCAGTCATATCATAAGATGTATTGCAATAAGATAATGAATTTTCAAGAGTCGATGACAATTTTAAATGCCTGCATAAAAATGTCTGAAAACGTATTGAATTCACCACGTAAATTTAAAGAATTATATCAGATTTGGACTCGTTATCTCATCCTGAGATTGATAATTGTCACATTAGTAGATTAAGACCGTGCTAAAAAGTTGAGCCTAGGTAGATTTTACTGTTTCCAATTCAATATCTGGACATTACGCTCTAGTGAGATAGAAGTGGTGGGTATATTACCAAAGTTAGCCATCGAAAACGCCATTATCATAGTTTCTAGTTGATGATGTTCGGAAAAGCGATGAAAACGCTCCGTGCTACATATTGTTCAGCACATCACCCAGTTATCCAATGTCTTTGACATTTTCTTGTCGAGCTTCTACAATAAATAACCTCATTCTGTCATTTATGAAGACACACGAGGTTTTAATATCTTTTTTTTTTCTCTCTTTTAAATTTTCTTTTTTGATAAACGTCGCTTTCCTATTATGTCAACTTGACCCAGTAAGGAACCAAGGCTAAAAAAACTATCAGATTTCATTCAATCATTTTCGTTGGTATATTATTCCAGTGGTATGAAATTCTAGAACGAATGTCAGGAGGAGTAGCCGTAGTGTAATAGCTGAACTGCGGCCTTGAAGTAAACGTGTTCGAATTCCAGTCGATCTATTATGTTCACATTCGAACTAACATCCATGGAAAAGGTATGGAACCCCAAATCCCTCTAGCTATGGGTTACATAATATCACTGTCGTTCTTCTACAAGAATGGCTTTGGCATTAAATAACCTACATAGGTTGATATACCATTAAACAAAGAACCAAACCGAATTTCGGTTTGAAAAAAATTACGAATATTCCTTCTTGCTCCAGTTAATCTTGCCAGATCTTTGAAACCTTTGATGGTCTGAAGAGCAATTTTTGGAGAATAGAAATATATAAATCTCTGGTAGGTTATTTGGTTGGTTGGTTGGTTGGTTTATCAACTCTTTAAGGTTATTTAATGCAAAATCCTAATTATGTATATATACCAAATATATATGATTTGTTAACGAAATATTTTTGTAGGTAACATTATTTTAAATGCGCCAAAGCTCATTTGTTTGCACACAGTTAAATTGTTTCAAACATTGCCATTAAACGGCCATAGTTTTATTTGCACACAGTTAAATTGTTTCCAGTATTGCAATGGAATACTAATAATTCAATTAACAATCATTTTTTTACATAGTTAAATGGTTTCAAGTATAGAAAATGGTTAAACAGTTCAATTTGATCCTTAGATGGAACCTAACATGTCAGAGAAAGTAATGTTAATGAAAGGGTGCTCCACATTCCCCAAAGTTCCAATAGATGGTTTAGTAGTGTCATATCCACAACACTCATTGTGGGGGGGTCTTACGTAAAGTAAAGTTGGCGACCTTAGTCGAGGATGACTCGAAGGCTCACTTTTCAATAGTTATCACTCCATTCGCTGGATTGCTCCACGCTACCCTTGATCCTTACCTTATAATGCTGAGTGTTACGAAAGGCAGCATCAAGTACCATTTTTGAGTCTTTGGTATGACTCGACCAAGGACTGAACACCACTCTCCTGGACCATCAGCGAACACTCTACTCATTAGGCCAATGGCCCGGTTCGGCGTCTTCTACCGCAACGACCAACTGGCCTGTAAAAATTGTAAATAAATTGGAAATTGACAAAAAAGACTAAATCTCAGTCCCTGATGGTAATGTATATTAAAACAAACTCGTGACAATTCGGGTTGTCCTCCTTGTGTAATAGTTAAAACGATTGAACTGCAGAATGGTAGTTGAGGCAACTCTCTTTGTGGTAGTTATTTTGGGGAGGGGTGTTTTGTTTTATTTTGTTTTTGTTTTGCTTCTTTTTTTCTATTTTTGTTTCATAATCATATTACTTTTTCGGTAGCCAATGAAAAGTATAATGTCATATAGTAACACCTATACCGATTTAGAATTACATGACTGGATTATCAGGAGATTAAAACTTCATAATCATTTCTTACTTTTTTTGCAATGTAAATGATTATGCCATGTAGCAATACCTATATAGATTTAGGATTATATCGTTGGATTATCGGGAGATTAAAGCTTTATAATCATTTCTTATTTTTTGGCAATCAATGAAAATGATTATGCCATGTAGCAATACCTATACAGATTTGGGATTATGTCGTTGGATTATCGGGTGATTAAAGCGTCATAATCATTTATTACTTTGTCCATAATCAATGAAAATGATTATGACACGTCTTAACTCTTATATTTCATCAAACAAATAGCCAGATTTTCCGCAATTATGTCTTGGATCAAAGTTACGTGATGCATTCAATAGGTTTCCAGACTTTTTTTTGTACAGGCATTTAAAATTGTCGTAGACTCTTGAAAATTCAGTATGTTATTGCTATACATCTTGTAAGATGACTGACCAATTTTTATGATTTCAGGTTTAAATGAACAACTACAGCAGCAATTGAATACACCCTACTGATTGTCACAGCTGGTGAATTTCAAAAATGCAATCTGGACGTGAGGACACTTTAGAATAACAATATGCAATAAAATTCTGTTTAAACTTGGAAAAAATGCCACAGAAACGTATGGAATGCTTCAGACTGCTTTTAAACCATCTTCCATGATTCGAGCATCATTTTTTGAGTGGCATAAGAGATTTAAGGAAGGCAGGGAGTCTGAGGGATGATGAGAGGTGTGAGAGGAGTAAGGAAGTCAATACAACAGAGTTGATTGGCTAAAGGGTTAGGGTTACTATGTTGAGGTTTTAAGGGAGTTCAGGAAGATATTCCGTCGGAAGAAGCCAGCAATCTTCAAATCGGGTCAGTGGCATTTCCACCAGGACAATGCACCAGTCCACAACTCCATCCTTGTCACAGACTATTTGACTAAGATGGGCATCAAGACAGTTAATCAGCCTCTCTATAGTCCAGACCTTGGTCCCTGTGACTTTTAGTTATTCCTAAGCTCACAGGCTGTCGTCATGAGAGAATTGAGGAGATGAAAGAGGCTGTGACGAAGGTCATTGATACGCTCACACAAGAGGACATCCATGGGGCCTTCAGAAAGTTGTTGGAACGGTACAACAAGTGCATTGCAGCCGGAGGAGATTCCTTCGAAGGGGACTAAAGTTTCATGTGTGTACTATCAATAAAAGTGCTCATACTGTGTATTTTTTTCCTTACCAAGATACAACAATTAGCAAATATATTCTTCCAGAATTAATTTTCTTCTAATTTTTTCATTGATTTTTTATTTAGTGGCATATCAAACTTCGTGGGTTATTTAATGCCAAAGCCATTCTTGTAGGAGAACAACTGTTATGTTATTCAACCTGTATAAAGGAAATTTCGTTTAAGCCAATTAAGTCAACTGCAGAACAAAAGTTTTGAAGTTATCATAGTTTTCTAAAATCTGTTTTCTTCAGATACAAGAAGGTGCGTATTTACCCAACACCTACACTAAGAGCAGGATGGGACTCAGGGTCGTTTTTAAGCTCATAAAACAGGTTTAAATCCAGAATTTACCTTCTCCTAGAGTGGTAATTTACTAAGCTTTTTGCTTAGATGTGGCACAAGGCCATATGAAAGGGGCACCCAATGAGACTCGAACTCACTCGTGTATTACCTTCTCCTAGAGTGATTGACTCAACAAGATTAAAGAGCATATTCTATCCAACAACCATCGAGCGTCTCAAAATAGATGCAACCCATTAATATAATAATGATTTATTACTGAGACAAGCGCAATGGCGGTCATTCAAAACACGTCCAGTAAAAAATGCATCTTTTGAGCAATAGACATAAAATCAATGTTTTGTTAATTATTACAATTACTACTCGTATATCAGCTTTCAGGACATGCAATCTTTTTTAGTTTCTTGTCTCAGTAATAAATCATTATCATATTAATCATATCAATGGGTTGCATATATTTTAAGACTGTTTTCAATGAATTTGTCTCCAAATAAGTAGTGACTCGAAATATTTTTCCTCTCTTGTCCAAGGCATTGTAATCGAGGATTAATAATTATTATAGTATGTTATTTTCAAATCTGAAACAAAAAAAGAACACAACATTATTAGTAGTAGGGTTATTAGCAGTCACATGGGTCCCATGTATATTGAGACAGTCTATTGAGAATAATTGGATTCATACCTTTCCTAATGCCAAAAAGCCTCTTGTCTTCGCAGTGTGCGCGCATGCGCGAACGTGTGTGTGTGTGATTTTATCCAACCCTTCCGCCACAGACCGGACGGGACTCAAGGTCAATTTTCAAGAGGTGTAAAACTAGTTTGAAGTCAGAGTTTTCTTTCTTCTGAGCTGATTGCAAAACCAAAACTTTAGAACACAATCTGCCCGACTGTTTTCGAATAGCTGCGTAAAGAACAGATGGATTCATCTTCTTCCGAAGCATGAAGTGAAACGCATGCAGCCAGGTGTAGGATTTGAACTTGGGTCGCCGATTCCATATCCTACGACAATAACCGTTACGCTAAACGCGCAAAAACCCGTATACACACACACACACACACACACACACATATATATAAGTAAGTAAAGTTAGCGACCATAGTCGAGGGTGACCCGAAGGCTCCTTTTCGATAGCTACTACCCCAAGGTGTAAGGGAGGGCGCTACTCCTTTCCCTGGGTTACTCCACTTTACCCTTGATTCTTACCTTATAATGCTGAGTGTTAAGCAAGGTAGCATCAAGTGCCATTTTTGAGTCTTTGGTATGACTCGACCTGGGATTGAAACCAGGTCTCCCGGGCCATTAGCGAACATTGTCTAACCATTATGCCAATGTCCGATATATATATATATATATATATATATATATATATATATATATATATATATATATATATATACTATCATGTTTGGTTTTAATCTTATTTGTGTATGTGTGGATGTTCTGTATTCTATGATAAATAGATGGATAAACGGATAGGCCCATTAATAGATAGATAGATAGATAGATAGATAGATAGATAGATAGATAGAATGAGAATACAAAATGCTAAAAAACAGTCTAAACTGATTCTATGTTAATAGCATGCATTTATGTAAGCACAAATCCATACATATATGTATGTTTCTGTGCATCTGTGTGACAGTGTATCTGTATGTCTGTGTATGCGCTTGTGTCTATCTAGCAGTCTATGCGCATGTGTATGTGTCGGGTGTTCAAAAATAAATAAACCGAGTCAGTGTTAGACGCGCCGGCGCCTAAACAGATCATTTATTACCTGTACGGCTTACCTGTGTCTCCCATACAAGTGACCTGTGATGTCATTAGTTTTGCCAAACCGTTGGGGGTCGGCTGCGGGCGTCGTCCCTTGGTAACGGTCATTCGGTGAAATAAGATTGCAACCAGGGTCATCAAGCAAATAACAAAGACGCCTAAACGAAAGGAGTTCTGGGACAACAGAAGTTTCGATTTTGCTATAATCAAAGACTTCCAGGGGTAACAGCAAATTATTTTTTAAGAAAAATAAAATTGAAAGAAAAAAGAGAAAAAAGATAAACAAAAAAAAACCATCGACCTCCTCAAATATGGAATGATTTGTGTAAGAGTCCTTTATACGAAAAAGTAGATAATTTAACAGTATTTTATCTTACGCTTGGCTATGCATTTGTATAAACACACCTATAAGTTAGATAGATAGATAGATACGGTTTTAACATTCAATAGCCTACAAAGGTTGATATGTCATTAAACAATAACACCAAACCATTGAATGTATTTTCAGAGTTAGTGAAACAGCTAGAAAAACTATCAACGAAAATCGCAATCATGCTTAAATGTAATTAAAAATACAATTTCAATAGTCGAACGTATTATGATTTTTACTTAATGATTCTATCATTTGTGCAACGTGAATAATTAAATTTCAAAACTCTCTCTCTCTCTCTCTCTCTCTCTCTCTCTCTCTCTCTCTCTCTCTCTCTGTGTGTGTGTGTGTGTGTGTGTGTGTGTATATATATATATATATATATATATAATATTCAGCTATCGATTCGTTCATATACAAGATCTGCGAAATGTTAGAATCCCATTCAAAATCAGGAAATTATATCTGTAAGTGATATTTTTCATCATAATACAACCCACTACAAAAATATGATATAGCATTAAACATGTTACTCTTTGGTTTTTATTTGGCAGCAAATAAACAAATAACAGAAAATAAACAAATGATATAGAAGACGCAAAACCTTTTTATTTGAAAGAGAAACATTCTGACTTCTTAAAATGCACCTTAAACAAAATAGATCAAATTATTTAAATTAATTGTATAATTTTTTCCAATCCATACAGAGGAAAATAATAAACCTGATATTGCGGAGAAAATTATGGAATTCATTGACAAAAGATTAGAATTAATTCTTGGTTGCCGCTCCTCAAAATTTTATGTCAGCCTCAATTCTTTCAGCCTTAATTCTTTCAGCTTTAATTCTTTCAGCCTTAATTCTTTCAGCCTTAATTCTTTCATTAATTTAGAGCAATCTTTTTTATCGAAGTGGTTCCAACTTTCTCGAATGACTGTTAATAGATCTTTTTTGGTGGATAGTGCCTTCTCATGGATTATTAAAAATAATTTCCGCTGTAAATTTTTAATTAGATTTAGATCTAGGCTGTTCACTAGCCGTGTCATTGATTTTATATAGTTTTCCAGAAGAAAAGCTTTTATAATCTTTGCTCTGTGACAAAATGCATCATCGTCCTGAAAAATAACTTCATCATCAATGAACTAATTTTCTATCGATGGATTGAGGAATTTATAAAGATTTAGTTGATTTAATTTTATTGCTCCCTTTTTGAACACAACTAAATAGTCGAAGCATTTGCTATATAACACTTACAATTTAACATGTCATATTTACACACATAGTTTGTTTTATTTGACCCATACATAGGACCCTATCAGGTGCTACCACTCCTGGGAGCGATAGCAATGAAAGGGTACACCACATTCCCCAAATCTTCAATGCTGGACACGCGTTATTACCTTTACGACTTACCTGCAGAGATGCAGTCGGTGTATTCTTCAGCCCCAGTCGGTTGAGCTGGATTATAAAGGATTTAAATGCAGACATCTGCATAGATTGTTGTTACCATCTTCACAGGTTCTTTCATTTGGTTTGGTTCGGTTTGGTTGTTTAACGGCACATCAACCTTCCTGGTTTATATAACACCAAAGGAACCCATATAGAAGAACAGCACTGATATTATTCAACCCATATCTTAAGAGGGGGGGTCAGTTCCTTTAAATGACATATATCTAAATTTCCATATCATGAATGACTTTCATGAAATGTATTAATTTAAAGCAATATTCTTTATCAAAGGGATTCCAACTTTCCCGAATAGCAGTTAATAAACACGTCCATCATTTTTCGTGACATAGATTTCATCTTCAGACAGAATTAATCTAACTTTGTCGGCTTTTGGTTAGTGTGCTGATCTTACCACAACAAATGTTCTGGAGAAAGCTCTGAAAGAATTAAAGGTTTGAGACTGATCAATTTAATAAACTAACGAGTGCTATCCGTCACCCACACATAAGCATTATATATCGACAAAATTATGAATATATAAATAAGATTTAAAACAGTCACTTCCACATTGTAACCTAAGAAGATTTATTTCTTTTTTTGTGTGAAAAATTTTGTCTTGTTTTTAAACATTTTTAGAAAATCCGACAAACTCATGCAATAGTAAATTACTGCATTTCTAATAATATATATATATATATATATATATACGAGGATCATTAAATAAGTTTCCAGACATTTTTCGTAGGGGCACTTTTATTGATAGTACACACATGAAACTCTAGTCCCCTTCGAAGGAATCTCCTCCTGCTGCAATACACTTGTACCTTTCCAACGACTTCTGGAAGGCCCCACGAATGTCCTCTTGTGTGAGCGTGTCAATGACCTTTGTCACAGCCTCTTTCATCTCCTCAATTCTCTCATAACGATAGCCTCTGAGCTTAGGGAATAACTAAAAGTCACAGGGACCAAGCTCTGGACTATAGGGAGGCTGAGGAACTGTCTTGATGCCTATCTTGGTCAAATAGCCTGTGACAAAGATGGAGTTGTGGACTGGTGCATTGTCCTGGTGAAAATGCCACTAACCCGATTTGAAGAGTGCTGGCCTCTTCCGACGGAATCTCTTCCTGAACTCCCTTAAAACCTCAACATAGTAACCCTAACCCTTTGTCCAATCAACTCTGGTGTATTGACTTCCTTACTCCTCCCACACATCTCATCATTCCTCACAGACTCCCTGCCTTCCTTGAATCTCTTATGCCACTCAAAAAATGATGCTCGAATCATGGAAGATGGTCGAAAAGCAGTCTGAAGCATTCCATACGTTTCTGTGGCATTTTTTCCAGGTTAAAAACAGAATTTTATTGCATATCGTTCTTCTAAATTGTCCTCACGTCCAGATTGGATTTTTGAAATTCACCAGCTGTGACAATCAGGCTTTAGTAGGGTGTATTCCAATCGCTGCTGTAGCTGTTCATTTGAACGTGAAATCATAAAGCTTGGTCAGTCATCTCATAAGATGTATCGCTATAAGATACTGAACTTTCAAGAGTCTATGACAATTTTAAATGCCTGTACAAAAAAGTCTGGAATCTTATTGAATTCACCACGTATATATATATATATATATATATATACTGCAAAAGAAAAAATACCTATGCGGCCAAAAAAACCTTGATCAGATGGTGACAATATGGTCAAGCATTCTTTCAGAAACAAAGCATTATTACACGAATTATGAACATCCCAGCAGTATCTTACTATACCACCAAACTTTGTTGATTTTCCGTCATATCGCAGGAATATAAGTTTAAGATACAGCTTTCTCTTTTAAGTCCTTTGTTATATTCACAACTTTACCAAACCAAACCAAATCATGAACGAGAATCAAATTTCAGCAAAATTCTATAATGAATTATTAATTCAATAATGTTATTTTGAATTTTATGGCGAGATGATAACATCGTTGGAAAATTGAGACAACGTTCTACTTCGTTCAAGAACGTATTTCGTGATTAATGATAAATAAAAGAATCCTGTTCGCTGAGAGTAACTCAGATTATGGTTACCTTCAGTCTATTTACAATCTCGGTATAAAATTTATGCCATTTTATATATATATATATATATATATATATATATATATATATATATATATATATATATATATAAGCTTACGTAGTAATGCTCTTGTTTATGCATATGTACTTAGATAGATAGATAGGATATTATTAAGCGGAATTAATAACACAAATTTAGAGCATTCAATCTCTCCAAGAAAAATATTTGTCTTGAAAATGTTCTTTCTAAATAGAATTCAGTATTGTACTAATTTTTGGTTTGGTTTCTATATATCACTGCATATTTTGGTTCGGCTTTATGGCATATCAACCATTGTTGGTTATTTAATGCCAAATCCTGTTATGACATATATATTAAATATATGATTTATAAACCCATTTTGTTGATAACATTATCAAATGAGCGCGAGCTCATTTTTCGCTCGCAGTTAAATGGTCTCAAGTATTGCTATATAACAGTGACAATTAACATCAGTCATTTGTTTGCACACATTTAAATAATTATACATAATATGTAATTGATTAGTTTGTCGGTAATTTAATTTTTGAATGAGTTAGAATTAATTTTTTGCACACTAGTATTGCAATTGTTTCTACACAGTTAAATGGTTTCTTTTATTACTATATAACACTTATAATTCTATTCAGTATTAATCATTTGTTTGCACACAGTGAAGTGGTTACAAGTATTGCTATTTTGCACTAACAATTTAATTAAACATCAGTCATTTATTTACACAGTTAAAGACCCAATCAGGTGCTACCTTTCCGGCCTCAGTGAACTTGGGAGCAATAGCAATGAAGAGATGCTCCAAATTTCTCAAACTCCAGCATTACTGGAGCCTTAACATCAGATTGTTTAATGTCATATCCGAGACACTCATTGGGGTGGAGGTCTTACCCCTTTGTAGAGATGTAGTCAGTGTATTCTGCTGTCCCAACCGATTGAGCTGGCATATTTTGAGTAACAGATTTCATTAATAAATAATACCTTATAAAATATTATTAGGTATCAATAATATAATGTTCCATCAGAATCTTTTTTAATCCAAGTATCTTCGATTTAAAAGAAAATTATTTCTTTAATAAAAATGGGATGTACTTATATAATAGCGATACTGAATATATATATATATATATATATATATATATAGCTCAGTCAGCTGGACTGTAGAATGCGCCAAATGCATCTACAATGTCCTAGATATGACACTAAACCATCGGATGGTCAGGTTCCAGTCTTGGAGCTTTGGGGAACATGGAATACCTATTTTTATTGCTATTACTCTCAGGACCATTCTGACCGGAGTAGTGGTACCTGTTAGGGTCCCATCTTTGATTCAAATAGAACTGTTTGATCATTTACTATACTTGAAACTATTAACAGGGTACATACAAATGATTAATATTTGATTGAATTATTAGTATTTGATAGCAATACTTGAAACAGCTTCACTGTGGTAGGGTATTTTATAATGGGTAGGTAATGATGGCTAATTTTTCGTGGAGACAAAGAAGGCATTTTTTTTTTGTTTTGTTGTAGGTAGAAGCTTGTTTTAGTATCTCCCAGGTGATTGTGGGAGAAAGGTTTGTATCTTTTAACTGCCATAAGGACGAGGATAAGGATATATTAGATGCGTAGTTTCTGTCAGAAACCTACGAAATAAAAATTCAGAACTCCTTTCAAAATGTTGGCACAAGAACAAACACCTTCTTTCACACTTTGATCCATACAGATAACCCACCTAACACCTCAAGTATATATATAAAAAAAAAAACTAAAGCACCGTAAGTACCATTTTCCTCCTCCAACCATCACACCCGCCACACAATGTATGTACCATCTTTTTCTATGGACCCCCATACTCTTATCCACTCGCCTCTACTATCTGTTAACTTTATCTTTTTACGAGAATTAAGAATAGGCCCCAACGCTCTACATTCACCTTACCTACCAAATTCACTCTAAACTTTTCTACAATAGTGCATTTACTACACAACATCAACACAAAACATAACTATTAAATAACAATCCCAACCGCCCAACTATTACCTATACCACTCAAACCCGCCATCTATTTCCTTAATCAATTTCCTTAATTTTTCAATGTCAACACCTTACTCCTCAGTTTTAATCATCATCGTACATAAACACACTATTATTGTAACCCCTTTATTATTTTATTACGTACATACCACCAAAGAGAACTATAGTATATAATATTTA
Organism: Sepioteuthis lessoniana; assembly: GCA_963585895.1. Taxonomy (NCBI): domain Eukaryota; kingdom Metazoa; phylum Mollusca; class Cephalopoda; order Myopsida; family Loliginidae; genus Sepioteuthis; species Sepioteuthis lessoniana. The sequence goes on along the minus strand of OY757925.1, from coordinate 27,196,578 downwards.
CGCAACATTTCACCAATTTGTTATTTATTATTATTATTATACCCAACCCCAATTCCTTCCCCTAAATATTACACCAACATATTACATCACAATACCATATACCCTTACTTATACCCATTGTGATTCTAGTCTTCCATTATACAACCGTTGAAATACGCTTACAAATCAAATCTTTATTTATTTATTTATTCATTCTCCTCGATATGCAGTGTTGATGTTTTGTTCCATAGCTATAGTCACCTACACACACAGAAATAAAATAATGTGACGAAATATTAAGATACACTCACGAATTCATATCCGCTAACTCAACGCGCTGCGTTTGTAGCCTGGCTTAACCTCATAAAAACACGCATCCATACGTAACTATAACACATACACGCATACGCACACACCCACATACTCTCACACACTTACAACAACACGTAAACTTTCATACGAAACCCCAACGGTTTCTTGTCTGTATTTTTTCGTATTTTTTCGATTTTCGATTCATTCCATATTCTTAACTGCCTGATGATTGTTGTTTTACAAAAAAACTCAATGAAACCCAGGGTCGCAGTCTATATTCCATGAATTAGATTTATATATATATATATATATATATATATATATATATATATATATATATAAAGTAGATAATGACTGTGAATATCCAAAGAAAATGGAAATGGAATACTATTCGTAAATTTCTTGTTTTTTAAACAAACACACACACACACACACACATATATATATATTCCTTTTAAGTCTATTCATAGACTTAATTTATATCATATAATATATACATATATATATATATATATGTGTGTGTGTGTGTGTGTGTGTGTGTGTGTGTGTGTAATGTAACCGGAAAACCTGTATGTAAGTTTTATCATATAAACCGTAAAAGGAACATATAACAATAGGCATATATCGAGCACTCCCATGGATTTATATGAAATACTTCCTATATTCTATACACGAATAGTTCACACCCATTGGACGCCAACTGGATATTACTGATATATATACATACATACACACACACACACACACACACACACACATATATATATATATATTATTATTATTATTATTATTCAAACTAAGTTTATGAATAGACTTAAAAAGAATAATCTATAAAGAATATATAGTAATAATAGAGTGCTCAATGCATGGCTATTAATATATATGAATATATAGATATGTATAAGATACATTTTTTAATTCACATGCAGAGTAAATATATCAATGATATTAGGTAAAACTCAACAGATAAGATCCATAATAAATTTATTTTAACAAACCTTTTAAATAAAACTTTATTTCACCAGATGGAGTACAAAATTTGAAAGAGTTTTTCCGTTAACACTGGTTAATACAATTTAACTTAAGGTAGACATTTAAGTAATTATAAATATACATACACACACACACACACACACACATATATATATATATATATATATATATATATATATATATATATATATAAGTTTGTGTGTGTGTGTGTGTGTGTGCTTTTTGTGTCTATATTTTTCACTGATTACCGTTAAATAATTCATTATTTTCATCTTATTTTTATTCTGACAATGAGTCAATATATTTGTTACCAATCAAAAGTCACCCTTTCATAAAGACCCTCTTATCTACTCAACATACAAATATACCTACGTTCGTACCGGATGGCATCTTCACGACGCTCTCCCTGGCGCACTAATCCCCAACCACTCCCCTTGTCCCGATGGCCTGCCGAAAGTAAGTACAAACCTATCTATTTCTCCGTGGGATGGACAAGTAGCCCTCCCCTCTCCACGACTACTTTCCGTGTCCAGTACTCCTTTTCATCGATCGTTCATTTGTCAAGACTGTAATAAATCGATTATTGATTATTGATTAATATAGTGACCTGTACAGAGGTAGCACGTGTTTAAATGGTGCCATTTTTTAATCTTGTGATGAATTGCATATTGATTGGGTACGATGGGAGTGAGAAGGGGAAAGGTTAGATGGAAGTGAAGGTTGAAGGAATTTGTTGTAACCATAACATTCCATTATGTCCAAGGAGAAATAGAAGAGTATATATATATACGCACACACAGGGGGTAATTCAATATAATGCATGGGTATGTATATATATATATATATATATATTTATTTGTGTGAGTGGGTGGGTGTGTGTGGGAGTGTGTTTGTCAGTGGCAACTACGTCATCAATTTGACCAATCGGTGAGGCTTAGAATATGCTCTCAGTATCCCCTACAGAGGAGTAAGACCCATCCATAAAAAGAGCTGTTTTAAGTATGACAATAAACTGTGAGGTTATAATTCTAGAGACATGGGAAGCGCGGAGAACCCATTCATTGCCATTACTCCCAGTTGTACTCTGACTCGAAGCGTCTATTGAAAAATTATTCGTATTCGATGAGACCAAATGAAAACAAAACTTATATATATAAACATTCAATGAACACAATTTCCAAACCTCTAAGATTTAAATAACCCTAGACGGATTGCCGTTTAAATCAATCAATCAACTCTAAGTCTTCAATGTTACTCATATTTTAAACATTATTTTCCTACATGTATATTTTAGAATATAAGACGAACTATTTTTTATACAATTCATAAAATTTCTATGGTTGTGCAGGTTTCTCCAGCAGAAAATTGATAACTGACCCTTCTACAAAAACCAAAACGATATTTTCTCTTAATTTATTGAATTTCAAAAGAAATATCTTTGACCAAGATTAAGTTTCTGTTTCGGTCACCACGAGCATCTTTCCCTTTAATCGACCTTCGGGCTTTTGACCTTGTGTCAAGTCCTGTCAGGTGGGAGGCAGCAACAAATATCACCACGTTTCATGTGAAACTCAATGTCTGATTCAAAAGAACAGATTACTGACACATACAAGCGCGTGCACACTCACAGAAATATACACACACATACGCGCACGCACCGAGGAATACACACACACTCACATACTTGTATACAAGCCAACACACAGCTTCGCCACTAATTACCTACACGCGCACGTGTGCCATAAATATATATATATATATATATATATATATAACGAAACAGTCTGTCTGCGGATGACTATATATACGCTGCTCCACCCCGGGGGTTGCCAATCGCATTATGCAAAGCACTTCTAACGAATTGAGCAGCCCGCTCTCCGGTAGCGTAAATGTAATCAAAGGAAATCAATATAGTCGTCGACCATAGTCGAGGGTAACCCGAAGGCTCCCTTTTCGATAGCTACTACAATGTGTAGGGGAGGGCGCTACTCCTTCCCTGGATTGCTCTACTTTTACCCTTGATCCGTACCTTATAATGCTGAGAGTTAAGCAAGGAGGCATCAAGTACCATTTTTTGAGTCTTTACAACGTTTTGCTTAAATAAACGAAGTGCTCAAATTCTGACCAACAAAGCAGGATAAAGCCTAAAAGAAATTGATATCTCAACTGTTTATGTTGGTTTAATAACTTTAAGTTTTACGTATTAAAAATCTGACTATGAGTACATACTATTATGACTTTCTTTGGTTTCGTTTCGTTTTATAGCATATCAATCATTGGAGGTTATTTAATTCCAAATCCTGTTATATGATTTGTAAACATGTTTTATTGATAACATTTTTAAAAGAGTCTAATTTCATTCTTCTGTCCCCAGTTAAATGTTTTCAAGCATTGCTATCTAATACGAATAATTATATTTACAATTAATCATTTGTTTGCACACAGTTAAATGGTTTCAAGTATTGATATGTAACAGAAACAAGTTAATATCAGTCATTTGTTTGTACACATTTAAATTGATAAACATGATATGTTTGTCTGTAATTTCATTTTTAGATAGATTTAAACAAATTTGTTTGCATACTTGTATTGCTATTGTTTCTACATGGTTGAATGGATTCAATTACTGCTTATAATTCTATTCAACATTAATCATTTGTTTGCCGACAGTGAAATTGTTAGAAGTGTCACTATTTAACACTAATTATTCAATTCAACATTACTCATTCGTTTACACACAGTTAAATGGTTTCAAGTATTGCAATTCAAGTAAACCTCAGTTATTTGTTTACACACAGTTAAATGATCAAACAGTTCTATTTCAAACAATTCAATTTACCATAAGTCATTTGTTTGCACTCAGTTTAAATACTAAGCAGTTCTATTTGACCCACAAAAAGGACCCTATCAGTGTCTACGAGTCCGGACAGAGTGGACCAGGAAGCGATGGCAATGAAGGAGTACTCCACATTCCCCAAAGCTTCAGCATTACTGGAGCCTTACGATGAGAATACTAGCAATAAGGTATTGTTCCACACTCTCCGGATGCTTTTTATAACCAATACCTTATCATATATATACATAAAACGAATTGGTTATATATATATATATATATATATATATATATATATATATATTGTTCCAAACATTTCCCGGGTTCTCATCTAACAAGACTCCTTAAAGCGAAATCTACGTAATAATAAATATTTAAACATTTCACTAAATTTGGTTTTCCAATGTTTTATTTTTCGAAATACACAATACGATACATATGTATATATCTGTGTGTGTGTGTGTGTGTGTGTGTGCTGCTGCAAAAAAAAAATAGGGGTTGGGCACTAATGACTAATAAATCAAAATCTCTTTCTTTTATTTATCTTCTTGTTTTTCCCCATCTTTCTTTTCTTGTTCCTTTTCCTTATACATATATATGTGTGTATACACACACACACACACACACACACACACATATATATATATATGTGTGTGTGTGTGTGTGTGTGTGTGTGCGTCTTATTCTTTTTCATACACAGCGGTCTTCTTTTTTCCGTTTCTCTATGCTCTCATGTCATAGAAATACATAATTCATACGCATCGGGGTTTTTTTGTTCATTTGTTTCTTTCTTTGTTTTTCGTTTTTTTTTGTTTTTTGTTTTTTGGGTCTATTTGTTTATTTTTGTTTACGAGATGTTTTCATTCTTTAATGCCTGTTCCTACACTCACACTAATTAAGTTTTAATCGGTGGCCAACGTAAACGTTAGGCCTTAATCCGACTAAAAGGCGGGAAAATAAAGAAAATGGCCGAAGGGTTGATTTGGAAAAGGGATAATGTATTGCTAAGTTTATTGGAGCGGGTGGGTGTGCCTCTCTGTGATATTGTGCTTACATGGCGGGCATGCGCAATGCGTACGAACGTGTGTATAAGTGAAGATGACAACAGACGTTTTGCTAAGTTGGTAGGTTAGTGGGTTGGTTACTTACTTCGTTTGTTCATTCGTTATTTTATACTAAACTCAGTCTTTACTGCAATTCTATACTTTCAAGTATTTATCCCTATCTAATAATACTAATCATCTGTTTGTGCACAACTGTATCAAGTATTTAATATAAGTAATTTCTATATAGTTGTATGGTTTCAAATGTTTCTTTGATTATGGCTTGGTTAGGCTTTACGGCATATCAACCCTTGTAGGTAATTTATTGCCAAATCCTCTTTTGACATATTAAATATATATGATTTGGTTTGATTGGGTTTTATGGCATATCAACCCTTTTAGGTTATCTAATGTAAAAGCTTGTTTATTCTTAACTATATATTCAATTTATATGATTTGTAAACGCATAGTATGTTCATAATTTTTAAACGAGCCATAGCTCATTTGTTTGCACACAGTGAAATGGTTCCAACAATTTGTATTTAATACGAATAAAAATGGTCAAACAGTTCTATTTGGTCAATAGATGAGGCCAGATCAGGTTCTATGACTCCGGGTCAGAGCGGATCTAGGTGTAATGATAATGAGATGGTACTCCCCATTTCCCAAAGCTCCAGGATTGGACCTTGGGCGTTAGATGGTTAAACGTCATACAGGACACTCATTAGCGGGGTGGGGGGCTTACGCCTCCCCTTGAAGCAGTCTTCGTAGCCAGCAGACCAAGTCGAATAGGCTTTTTCTGAGATTAATAATGTATACACAATGTATGCTTTCAAGTAACTGTTCCTATTTGATTGTACTAATCATTTGTTTGCACACAGTTATATGGCTTCAAATAACTATTCCTATCTAATAATTATATTCCTATAAGGTTTTAGTTATTCTTATCTAATAGTGATAATTTCAAAACCTATATATTTGAAAATATAAATACAACTAATCCAGGTCAGAGTGTTCTTAGGAGTAATGGTATCGAAGAAGTAACTCCACATTCTCAAAAGCTCCTGAACTAGAGACTCACCACCGAATACAGTTTAATGTCATATATTTTGTTTTAGGAATCTTATCTTTCAGAAAGGAGTGCAGAAAGTTCAGATGTTTCTGAGAGCAACAGTGTACTCATGCGTATATATATATATATAGTCATCCACAGACAGTTTCGTTGCATCACAACTCTTCAGTGTGGCTAGATACGCAGGGCGCTTCAAGGTGGTATCGAAACCCGCCTAGCATTAGGTTAGACTTAGTATCTTACCGCCCAGCCAGCAGGTGACATACGTCAGCTTAGGAATTATAACGCATATGTAGTGGCTTTCGCTTGTTTACATTTTGTGTTATCGGATACCAGAAGGTTCTATTCGTTAGAGGAGCTTTGCATTACGCGGGTGGCAGCCGTTAATTCTTTCGCCAGAGTGCTCAACTACCGGAAGGAGAAACAGGTTTGATTTTTTTTTAAATCGAATCCTTGTTTTGAAGTTTGTTTGTTTTTTTTTTTCGTTCAAGAGTCCTGATGTTTTTATGTTACAATCTTGGAAATTTGTTAATGGTTTCTCCAAAAGAGCTATTTGTGTTATAGCGAGTACTTTCGGTTCTAATCAGAACCATTATCAAGGTTGGTTGGTTGATTTTTATGACATATCAACCTATGTAGGTTATTTAACGCCAATTCCATTTTTATGCAAATAATCAGTTCTATTTCAACAATATTCAGTTTAGTCAAACAGTTCTAATTCAGCTAATTCAGTTTAGTTTAAGTACAGATTTTATTTACACACAGTTAAATGTCAAAACAGGTCTATATTAAACAATCCAGTTTAGGGTAAGTAGAGTTTCAATGTCAATAAGCTCACAATTTAAATGTAAGTACACAGTTTATTTGTCAAAAGCATTTCTATTTCAAGCAATTCAGTTTAGTCAAACAGTTCTTATTCAAACAATTCAGTTTAACATAAGTATGCAGTAATTTCTATTCAACACATAGATAGGGCCCTATAAGGTGCTACCATTCCGGGCCAGATTGGACCTGGTAGCAATGGCAATGAAAGGTACTCCGCATTCCCCAAAGCTCCAGCATCACTGGTGCCTCACCATCAGATGGGGTCTTACTCCTCTGAAAAGGGGCAGTGTGTATTCTACAGCCCTAGCCAAATGGGCAAATTATCAAGATAATGTGTATGTTTATTTCTAAATTAATGTTGTTTAGTATTTAAACTAAATTATTATTGCATTTTTGTTTTTATCACTAAAGTGAGGCTTGTTTTTATCACCAAGGTGATGCTTATTTTTAAATATTTCTATTAAGCGAAGTATAATTAATTTTCTTCTATATTTTGTAATATCAATATATAATTTTATATATTTTAAACATTTAAAATATTTATATATTTATAATATAACACACACACACACACACATATATATATATATATATATATATATATATATATATATATATATGATATATTATATATTTATATATTTATAATATATAGTATATAAATAAAAGTATAATTAATTTCCTTCTATATTTTGTAATATGAAATATTAATCTATATATTTTAAACATTCTAGAATATCTATTTATTTAAATATATTTTATATATTTAAACATTTTCTAAATATTTATATATTCTAAACATTTTAAAATATTATCACTAGTTTCAAAGTTAAATCTGTTAATAGTGTAACATGAAAAACATAAGAATTCTTGAAAAAAAAAAAAAAGAAAAAACTTCAAAATAATAAGGATTCGACTTTATTTAATCAGACCTGTTTATATATATATATATAATTTTTTAAGAACATGGTACAATATGTGCGCACACGCTCGAGTGTGTGTGTGTGCGCGCACATCTTCAAATACTTATGTCCAGCACTTTCCTTTAGCAAATACAATGCATAACTATTTTTAAAAAACTCTTCTTAGGTTTTTAGAGGCCCTTGGGAATTTTGATCAGGGTTAAGAACCAAATTAACTTACTGATCTGGCAATTCTTCCAAACAGAGTTTACATTTTTTTAGTATCCTTAATTGATTCTACACACCCCAGTCGGTTGAAGAGGTAGAATACATCAACTGCTTCGAAACTAGGAAGTAAGACCAACCCTCGTGCAACGCTTGTACCGGTTATTATACTAAACTTCATCTAATGGTCAGACTCCAGTCCTGGAGCTTTAGGAAATATTGTGTACCACTTTATTGCCATTACTCACAGTTTCACTCTGTCCCGGAGTGATAATACCTGTTAGAATCCCATCTATGGTTCAATTAGAACAGATTCATCTTTTACTTGGTATAATTATTGATAATAATTAGAATTATTAGTGTAAAATAGCAATACTTGAAACCATTTAACAGAGTGCAAACAAATGATTAGAATTAAATTAGATAGCAATAATTGAGAAAACAATTACTAATGTTAAATAGCAATGCTTGAATCCATTTAACTGTGTGTGAACAAATTAAACACTTGTTCGTTTAAAATTACATATATATACACAAAACTTATATGATATATATAAAACTTTATTTATTTGGTGTAATGTTTATCGTCGTAGGAAATGGACACGGCGACACGAGTTCAAATCCTGGACGAGACTGATTGCATTTCACGTGGCACTAATACACTTGGGAAAGGTATGAATCCAATTATTCTCCCTCCAGCTATGGGTAAATAGTAGGACAGACTGAGTTCTTCATCCTAGGTGAGGCAACTAGTCTAGGAGAAGGAAAACTCTGAATTCAAACCTGTTAAACTCCGCTTAAAATTTGACCTTGTGTCATACCCTGCCCGATCAGAGGGGTTGGCAAATAGGATTTATATATATATATATACATATCCTTATATATATATATATATATATATATATATATATATATATATATATATATATATATATATATATATAAGGATTTCGAGCCGTCTAGGCCATAAGTTTGTTTAAGCGTCTTATAGGGTAGGTGACTCAGAATTTGATCAGCTTAGAGGGGGTCGTTCTGGTGAGGGGAGTATGATGTTGCAAGACCCGAAACTCCCCAATGACCCAGAAGATTAAACATCACTGACGACACCTACTGGCGCCGGTTTAAGCGCGTATATTCAAGGTATATATATATATATATATATATATATATATATATATATATATATATATATAAGGATTTAAAATCGAAATTTCTTCTGATATTAAAGTAGCAAATTTTCTAGCTGTTACACTGAACCTCTCTGATAACTCTTATAGATCTTTCCTTAAAACAAACCAATATTCTTTCTACATTAATATAAATTCTAATCACTCAAATTCTATCATTAACCAAGTTCCTAAAATTGTTAATACGAGAATAAGTAGATTATCATCAAATAAAAGAAATTTCCATGAAAGTAGCAAAATGTATATTGAAGCCCTCAAGAATAGCGGTTTCAAAGAAGAGTTTACTTATCTAGAGCCGAATATTTATAATAAACTGGATACGAATAAAGAAAATACGAATTTTAATAAGTTAAATTGTCGTAAAAACAGAAAAAGGAAAATTATAAGGTTCAACCCCACTTTTTGTAAACTTGTTAATATAAATATAGGAAAATCTTTTTTTAGATTGAAAGATAAACACTTTAACCAATATAATATATTCCATAAAATATTTAATTGGAAAACTTTCAAGATTAGTTACTCTTGCACGAGAAATTTCTTCAAAATAATTAATACTCATAATAATGAAATAATTAGGAAATATTATGACCAAATGAATAGGAATAATAATACCCACCCCCTAACTTTGGAGTAGAAATTTCTTGAAAAGATATTTTTTTTAAGTCTTTTAGTTAGTAGTTAGGTATCAGAATTCGAAGGATAAAGTCGTAAATATGAAGCATGTCTGATATTTCACAGAAGGTGAGTTTATTAAGATTTCTCTTTTTAAAAAAGATAACATTGGTTTTATTTCAAATATTTGAGAAATGTTGTGGTGAACTATGTGTAATTTTTTAAATGAAGAATCTTTCTAATCGGCTAAACTATTCCTGGCTAAACTATTGTGAAATTTGTCAAAAAATTTAAATTTAGCGCGCTAAAATCAGTAATACCGTTCCACCCTCATTTCACCGCAAAGTCATCTGAAGCTTTTATCTATAAAAGTAATCAGCCTCTTCAGAAATAATAAAAAAAATAGGATTATTGATATAAACTGTAAAGGCGAAACAGGAAAAGCAGAAATTTGTCCAGGACCTTAGACCTGGAAAAAATTGGAGGATAACGGACTTTAACTAAGTTAAAACTTAGGGTTACGTGTTTTTTGTTTGTTTGTTTGTTTTGTGTGACCTACTCTTCATGAACAGCCATCATAGCTGTTTTGGTCACATCTATGTCAGGCGCGCAGATCATAAACAACCCCTGGGTCTGGTATAGCCACAATATACCACCCATGATTAAAATGTCCAATCACAATATTACACAACGTGGGACGCAAGCAACAAGCCTGAGTGTCATGATCAGCAGGTGCTCTCCTGATAGCCAACATGGGAGACCGATCGTCATCCTGCGAATGTTGGCTGCTCCTTTTTTTCAGGAACATGAATGACGACGTAAGAAACAACAACCATGGAAAACCTAAACGCAAAACATGGACTAAGGAAGACAATCAACTTGCACTTCACAGCTATTTTAGGAGAAAACCTTCACCAAGAGGATACAGGAAAAGAATGATAGAGATCTGACAAGGATGTGCGAATTTCCAGACAACAACCCAAAGATTTGCTGATCAAGTTAGAACAATAATTAAGAAGCGTTGGTTTTCTGACCTTGAAATACTAGAAATCCACCGGAAAACAAATAAACAAAATTATAATACAGTACCAGACTCATCAAGTGGTGTCAAACAAAAGAAATCTAACGAAAAGGAACTGCTAACTTCGGAGAATGAAAAAACCACACTACCAAACAATGCACAACCAAACAACCATAAAGAAACATAATCACAAGAACAAAACATAAATCTAGAAAATGCACAGAGAATCATGAATAGTGAAAAGACTTCTCTACCATCATTAAGAAACATAGAATGGAGAACGCTTAAGATAGAAACTGAAAAAATAAATCAAATACAACCGTTTACACCAACGAGCAATATAACCGAGTTAAATGAACTAATCTATGCAGGAGCTCAATTAGTTTGTGAGAAAATTGGGATCCCCTCAAAAAGCACATAGAAAAAGTCGAAACCAGGATGGGAAATTCGACTGGAAACGCAAATAAAAAAACTACGAAAACAGGCCAGAATCATAAAACAAAAGAAAGACGCTGAAATATGCGGGAACAGAAAGGAAAAGTCAACAAGAGAAAAAATAATACAACTTGAGGAAATTAACCAGAAAGTACTGGCGAAGGAAGAGAGATTAAAGAGATATCGCAAAAGGTAAAACAATACAGAAAAAACAGGACTTTCCATAACAACGAAAGAAAATTCTATCAACAATTGGGAGGGGGGACATGAAAACATACCAACAACCGGATGCCAAAGAAATCGAACGATTTTGGACTAAAATATGGCAACCAAAAACATGACGAATGGGCTGAATGGATAAACAATATTACAAGAGAACTTGAAGAAGGCCCCAAAGTGGAAATACACTTCGATTTACTCAAAACGACACTAAAAAATACCAAACTGGAAAACGCTAGGCTATGATTGAATACATGGTTTCTGGTTCAAGGAATTCACCTCCATTCACGACAGACTAGCACTAGAAATGAACTAATGCTTACAAGGAACACAGGTACCAAACTGGATAACCTAAGAAAAGACTACATTGATAGAAAAGGACCCAAACAAAGGAACTGCTCCAAATAATTACAGACTGATACCTTGCCTACCGATGATGTGGAAAATACTAACAGCTCAAATAAGAGAAAAGACGAGACATGACTGGGTGGGCAAGGTGATTCACTGGAAATTGTTCCAGAAATTTAAATTTCACCATACGAACAGATGGTATATGCGCAACCCAACATCTGTCCTGGAGAATAAGACACACAAATTCCTCTGGGATTTTGAGATATAAACGGATCACTTAATCTCAGCCAGACGACCAGATCTTATTATAATCAACAAAAAAAGAGAACTTGCAAAATTGTAGACATGTAGTCCCGGCTGACCACAGAGTAAAATTAAAAGAAAGTGAAAAGAAGGATAAATACCTCGACCTTGCGAGAGAATTGAAGAAACTGAGGAACATGAAAATGACGTTTCAGTCACTAAAGGATTAATAGAGGGATTGAAGGACTTGGAAATTAGAGGACAACTGGAAACCACACAAACTACTGCATTATTGAGATCGGCTAGAATACTGAGTAGAGTCCGAGAGACTTGAGGAGACTTGTTGTCACTCAAACTCCCGTGAAAAACCATCAGCTAATACTGATGCAAAAAAAACTGTCAAGGAGTAATAATAATAATAATTATCGAAAAGAGAGATTAGTACCTTGACCTTGCTAGAGAACTAGAAAAAACTATGGAACATGAAAGTGATGGTGTTACCAAATGTAATTGGTGTGCTCAGTACAGTCACCAAAGAATTGGTACAAGAACTGGAAGACTTAGAAATAAGAGGATGAGTGGAGACCATCAAAACTACAGCATTATTGCGACCGGCCAGAATACTTAGAAGAGTCCTGGAGATTTGAGGAGACATGCAGTCACTCAGACTCCAGTGGAAAACCATTTGCTAACGTTGGTGGTGAAAAACTCTCAAATGAGTAAAATAATAATAATAATAATAATAATAATAATAATAATTTGTATAACAATTTAATACTGATTATTTTATTTGGTTTTGTTTTGTTTGGTTATGTTTCATGGTATATCATCCTATATATATGTGTGTGTGTGTGTGTGTGTGATTTGTAAGTGAATAATTTGGAGGTAACTTTATTTTTGCTTAGTTAAATGGTTTCAAGTATTTTTTATCCCGAACTGATGATTTATTTATCAAGTACCGCTATCTAATTTAATAATAATCATTTCTTTGCATACAGATGTTTTGAAGTATTGCAATCACTAATAACACTTTTTGATATTAATCCTTTATTTGCATAAAGTTTAGATGGTTTCAAATATTGTTATCTCAGCATAATTGATTCTCAGCCACTGTCTACTAGCACCTTTAAGATTAAGTTGGGTTAACTGTTCGTTTGCCACAAGAGCAATTTAAAAAATACTGTCGAGACAATTGCATTCATCGTTCTTTCCTCGGTGCCCAAAGCTGGACCACCTGAAAAATAGACGTAAAAAAAGCATGTGAAAAAAATCCAAAGCTTTCAGAAAGCTGAGATTACATATATATACTCTCAAGATACCATGTTAGATGATAAAGCAATCTATTCTCTCTTTCGCCCATAGCTCACACGATACACCCAGTTCCGTTACTTTTCAGACAGACTTCGTATATCTGCAAAATTCTCATTCTGTGTCATTCTTATCGGTGGGATATTGAATACAGTAACCTGTGCGATTATTTTTAAAAGGGGGATAGTTAATTTAAACTCTGATTGTGTATAAAATATTAAAATTAGATAGGGACATTTCATACTTATAAAGAAGAAAAACGTTATATTAAATAAAATTATCCTGCAAATTTCAGTTTTCACGTCATATTTTCTCAAATACATAAATACATGGGTTATAAATATATACATATATACGTTATCGAATCAAAAAGGATATCATTATACACTATGACAAAAAACTACAGCATCAGCTCTGTAATCAAAGATATAAATCTATAGCAATCCAAAAATAATAAGTACACACCTTATATATATATATATATATACACACACACACACAATTTTATTTTGGGTTACAGGGGTGTTAAAATTTTATTTCACTTATATTGGAAGGTTTCAAGGTCGTAACGTTTGTTTATAAATAATATCAAAAAATATTCGTTTCGATTCTAGAGATGATATCGAACAAAATCAGAACTAATGAAATAATAGAACTTTGCACTCGCAATATCTACTCACATTTCGTAGACTGTGTAGATATTTCATTATTGGTTTGTCAATTTCTTGCTTTATCGACATGAACTTCGTTCTTTTTGCCACGACCGACCTTTTCTTAGGTTTCATAATTTTTTATGATCTGACTTAACTTTTTCAAAAGTAATGTCTTCCAGGTTTGTAGGATACGCCATGGTGGAGACTTTCATTATCACCTCGCATCCCGCAGTAACCAAAAAGAAATCCACAATTTCATTTTCTCCTCCTTTTCTTTGTCTTTTCGCTTTTTAGTTCTTGCACTCGCAGCAAAACATCGTAGTCCCGTATCGACAAAATTAGAATTCTCGAAAGACGATTGAGATCCTATCGGCGACGCCATTGTTGTGATGTGAGAGGTTAATTAAAGTGGGGATAAAGGCCAATTAAAGTGGGGATAAAGGGGAGGGGAAGGTCGGGAACGAGCCGAGACTCGAACCCTGCTTGTCTGTGCTGCTCATCGGCTCACTTAGTGCAATGTGAGCCTGATGAGGCAAGCAGTTTCACGAACCCAAATGTGGGTCCGGGCACGTATGCCATGTATTTGCCGCTGCCTCCCACCAGACACGACTTGACACAAGGTCAAAAGCCCGAAGGCCGATTAAAGTGGGGATAAAGGGGAGGGGAAGGTCGGGAACGAGCCGAGACTCGAACCCTGCTTGTCTGTGCTGCTCATCGGCTCACTTAGTGCAATGTGAGCCTGATGAGGCAAGCAGTTTCACGAACCCAAATGTGGGTCCGGGCACGTATGCCGATATTTGTCGCTGCCTCCGACCAGACACGACTTGACACAAGGTCAAAAGCCCGAAGGCCGATTAAAGTGGGGATAAAGGGGAGGGGAAGGTCGGGAACGAGCCGAGACTCGAACCCTGCTTGTCTGTGCTGCTCATCGGCTCACTTAGTGCAATGTGAGCCTGATGAGGCAAGCAGTTTCACGAACCCAAATGTGGGTCCGGGCACGTATGCCATGTATTTGCCGCTGCCTCCCACCAGACACGACTTGACACAAGGTCAAAAGCCCGAAGGCCGATTAAAGTGGGGATAAAGGGGAGGGGAAGGTCGGGAACGAGCCGAGACTCGAACCCTGCTTGTCTGTGCACATCATCGGCTCACTTAGTGCAATGTGAGCCTGATGAGGCAAGCAGTTTCACGAACCCAAATGTGGGTCCGGGCACGTATGCCGATATTTGTCGCTGCCTCCGACCAGACACGACTTGACACAAGGTCAAAAGCCCGAAGGCCAATTAAAGTGGGGATAAAGGGGAGGGGAAGGTCGGGAACGAGCCGAGACTCGAACCCTGCTTGTCTGTGCTGCTCATCGGCTCACTTCGTGCAATGTGAGCCTGATGAGGCAAGCAGTTTCACGAACCCAAATGTGGGTCCGGGCACGTATGCCGATATTTGTCGCTGCCTCCCACCAGACACGACTTGACACAAGGTCAAAAGCCCGAAGGCCGATTAAAGTGGGGATAAAGGGGAGGGGAAGGTCGGGAACGAGCCGAGACTCGAACCCTGCTTGTCTGTGCTGCTCATCGGCTCACTTAGTGCAATGTGAGCCTGATGAGGCAAGCAGTTTCACGAACCCAAATGTGGGTCCGGGCACGTATGCCGATATTTGTCGCTGCCTCCCACCAGACACGACTTGACACAAGGTCAAAAGCCCGAAGGCCGATTAAAGTGGGGATAAAGGGGAGGGGAAGGTCGGGAACGAGCCGAGACTCGAACCCTGCTTGTCTGTGCTGCTCATCGGCTCACTTCGTGCAATGTGAGCCTGATGAGGCAAGCAGTTTCACGAACCCAAATGTGGGTCCGGGCACGTATGCCATGTATTTGCCGCTGCCTCCCACCAGACACGACTTGACACAAGGTCAAAAGCCCGAAGGCCGATTAAAGTGGGGATAAAGGGGAGGGGAAGGTCGGGAACGAGCCGAGACTCGAACCCTGCTTGTCTGTGCTGCTCATCGGCTCACTTAGTGCAATGTGAGCCTGATGAGGCAAGCAGTTTCACGAACCCAAATGTGGGTCCGGGCACGTATGCCGATATTTGTCGCTGCCTCCCACCAGACACGACTTGACAAAAGGTCAAAAGCCCGAAGGCCGATTAAAGTGGGGATAAAGGGGAGGGGAAGGTCGGGAACGAGCCGAGACTCGAACCCTGCTTGTCTGTGCTGCTCATCGGCTCACTTCGTGCAATGTGAGCCTGATGAGGCAAGCAGTTTCACGAACCCAAATGTGGGTCCGGGCACGTATGCCATGTATTTGCCGCTGCCTCCCACCAGACACGACTTGACACAAGGTCAAAAGCCCGAAGGCCGATTAAAGTGGGGATAAAGGGGAGGGGAAGGTCGGGAACGAGCCGAGACTCGAACCCTGCTTGTCTGTGCTGCTCATCGGCTCACTTAGTGCAATGTGAGCCTGATGAGGCAAGCAGTTTCACGAACCCAAATGTGGGTCCGGGCACGTATGCCGATATTTGTCGCTGCCTCCCACCAGACACGACTTGACACAAGGTCAAAAGCCCGAAGGCCGATTAAAGTGGGGATAAAGGGGAGGGGAAGGTCGGGAACGAGCCGAGACTCGAACCCTGCTTGTCTGTGCTGCTCATCGGCTCACTTCGTGCAATGTGAGCCTGATGAGGCAAGCAGTTTCACGAACCCAAATGTGGGTCCGGGCACGTATGCCATGTATTTGCCGCTGCCTCCCACCAGACACGACTTGACACAAGGTCAAAAGCCCGAAGGCCGATTAAAGTGGGGATAAAGGGGAGGGGAAGGTCGGGAACGAGCCGAGACTCGAACCCTGCTTGTCTGTGCTGCTCATCGGCTCACTTAGTGCAATGTGAGCCTGATGAGGCAAGCAGTTTCACGAACCCAAATGTGGGTCCGGGCACGTATGCCGATATTTGTCGCTGCCTCCGACCAGACACGACTTGACACAAGGTCAAAAGCCCGAAGGCCAATTAAAGTGGGGATAAAGGGGAGGGGAAGGTCGGGAACGAGCCGAGACTCGAACCCTGCTTGTCTGTGCTGCTCATCGGCTCACTTCGTGCAATGTGAGCCTGATGAGGCAAGCAGTTTCACGAACCCAAATGTGGGTCCGGGCACGTATGCCATGTATTTGCCGCTGCCTCCCACCAGACACGACTTGACACAAGGTCAAAAGCCCGAAGGTCGATTAAAGTGGGGATAAAGGGGAGGGGAAGGTCGGGAACGAGCCGAGACTCGAACCCTGCTTGTCTGTGCTGCTCATCGGCTCACTTAGTGCAATGTGAGCCTGATGAGGCAAGCAGTTTCACGAACCCAAATGTGGGTCCGGGCACGTATGCCGATATTTGTCGCTGCCTCCGACCAGACACGACTTGACACAAGGTCAAAAGCCCGAAGGCCAATTAAAGTGGGGATAAAGGGGAGGGGAAGGTCGGGAACGAGCCGAGACTCGAACCCTGCTTGTCTGTGCTGCTCATCGGCTCACTTCGTGCAATGTGAGCCTGATGAGGCAAGCAGTTTCACGAACCCAAATGTGGGTCCGGGCACGTATGCCATGTATTTGCCGCTGCCTCCCACCAGACACGACTTGACACAAGGTCAAAAGCCCGAAGGTCGATTAAAGTGGGGATAAAGGGGAGGGGAAGGTCGGGAACGAGCCGAGACTCGAACCCTGCTTGTCTGTGCTGCTCATCGGCTCACTTAGTGCAATGTGAGCCTGATGAGGCAAGCAGTTTCACGAACCCAAATGTGGGTCCGGGCACGTATGCCGATATTTGTCGCTGCCTCCGACCAGACACGACTTGACACAAGGTCAAAAGCCCGAAGGCCAATTAAAGTGGGGATAAAGGGGAGGGGAAGGTCGGGAACGAGCCGAGACTCGAACCCTGCTTGTCTGTGCTGCTCATCGGCTCACTTCGTGCAATGTGAGCCTGATGAGGCAAGCAGTTTCACGAACCCAAATGTGGGTCCGGGCACGTATGCCATGTATTTGCCGCTGCCTCCCACCAGACACGACTTGACACAAGGTCAAAAGCCCGAAGGCCGATTAAAGTGGGGATAAAGGGGAGGGGAAGGTCGGGAACGAGCCGAGACTCGAACCCTGCTTGTCTGTGCTGCTCATCGGCTCACTTAGTGCAATGTGAGCCTGATGAGGCAAGCAGTTTCACGAACCCAAATGTGGGTCCGGGCACGTATGCCGGCTAATAAAGATTCACCCCAGCTGTTCTTAGTGAGAGATTTATATTGGCTCTTTCTTACACTTATGCAAATTTGACAGACTAATTTGCCAGTATGACTACGGATAACGTATTTGCTATAGGTGTTTTTAAGAATTTAGATTTTTATGAGGATTACGAATTTTTTTATTCTCAAAAATAAGCTCTAAGTCTGTAGTTTAGAAGTTTGTTGGGGGTGAGGGAAATTAATGTACATCTTTTTTTCTTTAATAAAAAACATTTGCTGTGGTTTGCAATTAAAATCTTGTCGGTAGAATATTTTGATCAGAAATCATATCGGAAACTAATTTAAATAAGGTATTTTGTAAATATTTAGATTTAGTTTACCTAAATAGAGAGATAAGTGGAAGAAAAACAGGTTTTTGTTGGACAGAATCACAATTTGAAATAATACTATTGAGTTGAGTCATAAATAATTTTCGTTTTTTAAAAGCAAATTGTAACTGTGCATTTCAAACTTGCAATGTTTTAAACTCAATCGGATTTAAGAGTGCCTTCATACGTCATTCTTATTTCAGTAGTGAAAGGGTGCGTATCATTATTAAATCAATGATCTCCTACTCCAAAAATAGAGGAACTGAAAGTGCATTCTCGACAAATAATGTTGTGGTAGTTTAGAATAACAAAAAAAACGCTATTAAAAATCAGAAAAGTTCTCGTATTTATTATCAAATGTTTCATTACTGACCGACAAGTTCGAAACTGGTTTTCAAAGTTTTGTTCCTGCGATACATCATGGAGAGATGAATGCAGACCTGGATGCTCATCATGCAATGATTTAATTGGTGGAACGCAAAAATACTCGAGGATTACCACTTGACCTCAACATATCCCAATCTACAATCTGCCACCTCTTGAAAAAGATAGGGAAAGTGAGTGAGATGAGCGTTTGGGTCATTTCGTATCGATTTTGTGGTTTTAAACCACAATCAGACACTCATTGAAGACTTATAATCTCAATAGTTGCAATTTGCGCATGAAAATCTTCCAAGAAAATGTCTCGTACTCGTCAGTTCGAGAAACGTTGTACTTCTCAATGATAACCCAAGGCCAGGTGTGGAGGTGCCCGTGGTGTAATGGTTATCGTCGTAGGAAATGGACACGGCAACACGAGTTCAAATCCTGGACCAGACTAATTTCATTTCACATTGCACTAATACCCTTGGGAAAGGTATGAATCCAATTATTCTCCCTCCAGCTATGGGTAAATAGTAGGGCAGACTGATTTCTTCAGCCTTGGTGCAGCAACTAGTCTAGGAGAAGGAAAACTCTGAATTCAAACCTGTTAAACTCCGCTTAAAATTGACCTTGTGTCATATCTTGCCCGAGCAGATGGGTTGGTAAATATGATAACCCAAGGCCAGTTGAAAACGTTTGTGAAAAACCTTTCAAGCTCGAAACCAGCTGAATTTTACTTATGAGGAATCAACAAGCTGTCTGATAAATCGCAAGAGGTGATTTAAAATAAAGGTGAATATACTATTGATTGAAGTTAATTCATGGTTAAATTATTCACGCATAAATAATATTTTACGAAAACAGAAATTATTTTTAACAACCCAATAAATTCAACAAATGTTCTGTTTGTTTATTGTCTCTATTCATTAAAATGTTCGAATTTTAAAATCAAAACAATGTTTGGTTTTTAAATTGTTTCACTAACGTGTTTCTTGCATCATCTGAAGCTAGCTTATAATCAATCGCGGGTTGTGATAAAAACTACATAGGTGAACTTTAAAGATCGATCAAAAATCCTTTCCATGAACACATCCAAGACTTCAGCATCAATGATGATAGAAACGCTAAACGTCGTTGGCATATTATCTTTCATAATTAATACAGCTTCTGAATATATTTTTATTTTTTCATATTTCTATTTTTGAATGTTGTCAGATTTATTTCGATTTTTCTCTTATATATATATATATATATATATATATATATATATATATATATATATATATATATATATACACTTAAAGGCAAAAAGAAAAATTCACTTTCTTAGAATCATTATAAATTTATTTCAGGTTTTTATCATTTTTGTTAAGGCTTCCTCAGATGAATAATTTAAATTTTTAAATTATTCATCTGAGGAAGGTTTTAAAAAACTTATAAAAACATGAAATATTCACTTTCTTGGTATTATTATAAATTTATTTCAGATTTTTATAAGTTTTTTTAACGCTTCCTCAGATAAATTATTTAAAATTTTAAATCATTCATCTCAAGAAGGTTTTAAAAAAATTTTTTAAAACCTGAAATAAATTTATAATGATACCAAGAAAGTGGATTTTTTCTTTTTGCCTTTATATAAAAGGATTTTTTTAGCTCTGCACGTTGAGTGCTGATGTATCATTAATCCCAAATTAATTATACATCAATAGCCGTTAGTAGTGAGCACTCATATTGGATACTCTTGGATTTGAACACTCATATTGGATACCCTTGGATTTGAACACTCATATTGGATACTCTTGGATTTGAACACTCATATTGGATACCCTTGGATTTCCTCCTTGGATCATATAAGAATATATATATATATATATATATATATATATGTGTGTGTGTGTGTGTGTGTGTGTGTGTGTGTGCTCATATATATATATGTGTGTGTGTATGCGTGTGTATGTGTGCGTATATATATGTGTGTATGTATCTGTGTGTGTGTGTGTGTGTGTGTGAGAATGCGTGCAGTGTGCATTTATACATATATGTGTGTGTATTTGTGCGCATGTATATATATATATATATATATATATATATATATATATATATATGCGTGTTTGTTCGTGTGTGCATATATATGTGTGTATGCGTGGGTGTATGTGTGAGAGAGAGAGTGTGTGTGTGTGCATATATATATATATGTGAGTATATGTATATGTTTTAAAATGAATAGGTACACAAACAGATTCATATATTTTTTTAATTATCTATTTAGTTCTTACGTATGTTTCCAGCTTGTTGTTTTCTTCAGAGAGCCTTTAATCTTTATTCAGGCGAGGTATTCGGTTTTTCCTTTTGAAGTAATGTGGTTTAAAATTTATCTGGCAACTACCAATAAATTCTATTACTTATCAACTGAACGCTCGCAGAGACACACATACACACAAACACACTATGACCCAGAGTAAAACAACAAAAAAGTTTCATAGCATATCAAATATCAAAGACTAATTGTGGAAATAAAAACGCACCCTCAAGGAAGAACAAAAAACACACTGTGAGAAATAGAAAGAGAGGGAAAAAAGAAGAGAAAGAACCAATAACTACAAGAAATCTATCGTGAAATTAAAAGAAACAACCAGCCCATCGAAACAATAACCTCTATATATACCGAATACCACACTTGAAAAAACATTGATGATTCTCTGAAGAAAGCAATAAGCAGGAAACGTACGTAAGAAATAAATGATTAATCTTTAAAAAGATACAAATATCTTTGAGGACCTATTCATTTTAAAATATTTACTTTTTCTCTCTTTGGACCAACAAAAAAAAGGAGAAAAAATACATACACACATACATACATATATATATATAAGAAGAAAAAGGTAAATAAGAAAAAGTCATAAAAAGTGCTCAATGCTACTATGGTTGAGCAAGTCTAACCTAAAATGTCCAAATTATATACACCTTAGTCCGCAGCTTAAAGTTTCATGTGAATCCCAAAATCGTGATATATATATATATATATATATATATATATATATAATGTAACTAAGTATTTAATTGAGTTTTTTTTAATTCTTGTCGAAGCACCTCTGAAACTTCTTTTTTTTTTAATAGGACGTGAATTTACGCCGTCGTATTACTTTAATGTCATTTACGTCCTTTAACCTTACATCCTCGAACCTTACGTCCTTTAACCTTACATCCTCGAACCTTACGTCCTTTAACCTTATATCCTCAAACCTTACGTCCTTTAACCTTACATCCTCGAACCTTACGTCCTTTAACCTTACATCCTCGAACCTTACGTCTTTTAACCTTACATCCTCGAACCTTACGTCCTTTAACCTTACATCCTCGAACCTTACGTCCTTTAACCTTACATCCTCGAACCTTACGTCCTTTAACCTTACATCCTCGAACCTTACGTCCTTTAACCTTACGTCCTCGAACATTAGCCTTGAGATTTAAGCAACAAGCAAACGTCCTACGGAGGTAGATGCTGTGGGAACGGAGGATGATCGACTTGCTGAATCCTGCATTTTGCAAAAAAAACTTTTCCTAAGAAAAAAGGTTATTGAAACTGCTAATCACAAATTGGAAACCAGTTGGGCTGGGACACACTTTGGTCGGCCGTGTCCTAGTTCCGGTGGCAGTCGGTCGAAGCTGTCTGACATAGATTCCGGGAAGCTAGAAATCATGTCGGGCGCGCCAAGACCGATATCCTCGAGGCTCAGGGTGTGGGTCCGTCTCTCCAGGCTCTAACCCTCCTTGGAGGAGTTAGGTTTATTGTCTGGCGCCTAAGGCGCTACTTTTTAGAGGAATGCCGACGGGGCCCGAGCCATTTTTGTGCTGGCCAGGCGTATCTGGGCTACGGACCTGCGCCTAGACCCACCTAAAACAAGGCCTTGTGCCACACTCGTCCGGTCGGTGGGACGTACTACAAATACCGGCATTATGACATCTAAATTAAAAATTGAATTTCTTCTTTAATTTGAATATACTGTTTCGACTT
Source organism: Sepioteuthis lessoniana (assembly GCA_963585895.1). NCBI lineage: Eukaryota > Metazoa > Mollusca > Cephalopoda > Myopsida > Loliginidae > Sepioteuthis > Sepioteuthis lessoniana. Next base: position 27,173,411 of record OY757925.1, on the reverse strand, counting down.
TTCTTTATCACACCTGGTACATAATTACGTCTAGAACGTTTCAAATGTTTGTATCTATCTATCTATCTATCTATCTCTCTATATATCTATATATATATACATATATGTGTGTGTGTGTGTGTGTGTATGTGTGTATAGAGAGAGACACACACACAAATATACATGCACACACAAACACACACACATATATACACACACATGCACAATCATACGCATATGACACTCACATACACACCCACACAAACATATATGCGCACACATATGTATACTCACAAAAACACACACACATATATATATGCACACACATACACACACGTACTCACGCATATACATATGCACACATAAACATACACACACATATATATGCACACACACACACATACACACACATATATGCACATATACACACACGTTGTTCTATGGGTGTGATCGTATGTATAGAGTCATATAAAGTGTGTAATTATTTCTACATAACATATTTGCTGAGGTAATGATTCTTTCTTTCTTTCATTTTCCAGACATTTCTTCTTTTTATTCTTTTTCCTTTTCTTTTTCTTTTCCTGTTTTTTTTTTTTTTTTTTTTTTTTTTTTAGTAGAAGGAGGATTATCTCTTTTCCTGTCAGCCGTGACAGACACATCCGAAATGCATTAGTAAATACAGCTTCACTTATGGCCAGTAAATAAGTTCAAATCTTACTTACACGTGCTCCTTCGGACAGACACACACACACACACACATTTCCAAACAAACACATAAACACACATCCATTAGTATGCTCAAATATCAACTCACACATGAAAACGTTTTTATGTATGAAATGATAGTTTATATATCTATATATAAATATGTGTGTGTGTGTGTGTGTGTGTGTGTGTGTGTGTCCGTTCGGGCAAATGTGTGTAAAAGTTTTTTTCTCTTTAACAAGGTTGCATGGTGCATTACACTTTTATATTTATAAGATTCTCTCTCTCTCTCTCTCTCTCTCTCTCTCACACACACACACACACACACTCTGTGTGTGTGTATATATACATATGTATATATAATGTAGATTGGAATACTTTTTTTTAAATAGTGCTCAATATAGGTGATAGAGCACATGTAGATCTACATATAGGGTAAACACAGTGTCAACGGCGCTTAGTGACTGTCTGTTCCTCACCTAGTCTGACGATCGTATAGGTGAAAAATTGTCAATCACTAAGTAGTGTTTTCAGTGTCTATGCTATCATAATATATATATATATATATATATATATATATATATATATATATATATACAGGGTGTCTCAATATACATGGGACCCATGTAACCGCTAATAACTCTACTAATGATAATGTTGTGCTCTTTTTTGTTTCAGATTTGAAAATAGTATACAAATATTAATCCTCAATCACAATGTCTTGGACAAGAGAGGAAAAATAGTTTGTTTCACTACTTAAAATAGATGCAACCCATTAATAGGATAATGATTTATTACTGAGACAAGAAACTCAAAAAAAGATTACATGTCCTGGAATCTGATATAATAACAATCAAAAAATATTGATTTAATGTCACAAGCTAAAAGGACGCATTTTTTACTGGACGTGTTCCAAATGACCGCTATTGTGCTTGTCTCAGTATAATAATAATTATTATATTAATGGGTTGCATCTATTTTGAGACGCCATATATATATATATATATATATATATATATATATGTATATATATATATATATACGTTTCTTACACTCACGATTTCAGCCATCGAATTAAACTTTTAAAAAGAGGATTGCAAACACGAACATTTTCTCTCTGCGCTAAAATCAGTTTCATGAGTGTTTCACATTCATCAAAGACATAATCACATTATGCGTTTTACAACATATATATGTATTCACATACACACACGCACATACACACACACACACACACACACACACACACTCCATGCGCGTATATATATATATATATATATATATATACGTTGTAAAGTGTGTAATCCCATTACGTGTGTGTTTATATATATATATATACTGGATTGCTCCGAAAATAATGCCACCTATGTAT